>JAPVRG010237106.1:555-15142 GCA_029783565.1 Rhagoletis cerasi
CGGGCCTTTGCGCGTTGGCAATGGCGAGTACCGCAGACGATTTAACGATGAGCTGTATGAGCTTTACAACGATATAGACATAGTGCAGCGAATTAAGATACAGCGGCTCCGCTGGCTAGGTCATGTCGTTCGAATGGACAGAAATGCTCCTGCTCTGAAAGTATTCAACGCGGGTCGCGATGCTGGTAATAGAGGAAGAGGAAGGCCTCCTCTGCGTTGGAAAGACCAGAGAGAAATGACTGGCGTGCTGTTTTGGACTCGGCCAAAATCGCTTAGGCGGTTACAGCGCCAATAAAGAAGAAGAAGAGGTGGCACCTCAAGGGTTATCCCATACTAATTTCGTTTAGTTCCGATCATTTGATCATGAGGAAATTAACGGTAATCCTAATTATTGTATGAGACTTGAAGCCGGTTGTATTTTTTACTTCAAAATTACTTGTTGATGTTTAATATTTCCATTTTTTAAAAAGAGCCATTGTTGCAACTTCACAAAGTGGACTATATACTCTTGTCCATCAATATTAGGAGTCTACTCGTACTATATTTTGGGATTCAGTTTAATCTTCTTACTTGAATAAATAACACATTAGAAACTTATTTTTCACAAAAAAATATTCAAATGTTTTTTTAAACATTCAACACAATCAGCGATCAGTTGATGGAAGCAATTCAAATAAAACTCATATCATTAAATCTAAAGGTATATCATTAACGCCAGTGATTACCGAAATTTTTTATAAGTGTTTATATGTGTGTATGTATGTATAGTAAATACATGTGTAAATTTATTTGTACACTTGCGCTAACATTTCCATTATGCTAATTGTCTGTCTCATTGTCAGTTGCTCTAATTAATTGCTTTTGTTTCGATGTTCTTCTTTTAGCCTGGATGCTGGGCTGGCTGATGTGCAAGACAGTGCCATACATACAGGGCGTATCAGTGGCTGCATCTGTCTATAGTCTAATTGCCGTATCGTTAGATAGGTAAGTGAAACATTTACTCATACTCCGGTTACACTTTAATAATAGTCCCTAATTCGGCTGGCTCTAGTAACATGTAAATTAACATTGTTGCCAATGATGGCAAGTGTTTGAAATTCAAATCAGCTCCAATAACGTTTTTGTGCAATTAAATGTGAAGAAATTCTAAGTAGGCTTCAACTAAATAGAAATTAAAAGTAAAAGCACCGCCGGAGAGGCGTGGATTAGTTTTAGCAAGTGGAATTGTGTAATTTATTCTGGTCAACGGCCGAAATGGATTTGCCATAAAAAGAAACAAATTGTAAAGGTTGCATCAGTGGAATAGATTGTCTGGTATGGATAAGCGGGAGTTGAGACAAATAATTTAGTATGTTTGTTTCTTCTTTTTATTCTCATCCTTCCTTACCACTAGCCGTAGTTTTTCTGGTGTATAAGGTTGTCATAAAAATCCTTACATGATGTTCCCACGAGTCGTGATTCGCTCTTCCATTCGTAATTCGCCATCCAGTTACCCTTCGAATTACGTAATTCGCCATACAAAATTTTGACAGCGAATTATCTCATTTGAAAGTAATTCAGTTTCACTTACCTTGCGAATTACGAACAAAGCGTTATCTTCTCTAATTTTTATCGAACGAAATTTATCAAGCTCAGCTGCCAGAGAGAGAATAGAAAAAATCAAAACAAAGAAAGGGAGGACATGAAAAAGCAATGATATGCCAAATCGAATTAAGAATGTGTCGTGTAAACGGAGTAATTCGCCGTTCGTTATTAAGAGAGCGAACAACGAAATTTAGATATTTTTTTGAACTGTGATGCTACTAAGTGACATACTAAATGTTAGAACAAACAAATCTCTGAGGACACTTATGTAAATTACTTCTCAATCACTTAATCGCAATATTAATATAATCGTGCGATGAGAATACTCATTTTCTTTAAATAATATCATAAATAACCATATCTGCCGATAGCGATTGACATAAATATCATCCGCACGAGAAGAACACTAACTGGACATTCTGCAATAAGCCGTTTTCTTCTTGATATAGCCAAATTATCACTTGAATTTTTTTGATCAAGTCAAGCAAGCTTTTTCTTCTTTTATTGGTCTCTATCCTATTTGAGCAATTATAGCAGAGCTTAGGCTGAAATAAAGAAACACGCCCATTGTAAGTCGAAGTGTTTGGTGAAGTCCAGCAAACTTCCAAAATACTTTAACAGACAAGCAGCAATGCATTTAGACCTTGGCTAACATTAAACTAGTTTGACACTTTTTTGTCCAAGCTCAATTAAAATGTACAATATATATATATCATACCTTTGCTGCAAATATTTTTTAGTTAAGTATGCAGAAATGGCCGCGACCTCTTCTTCTATGTTGTGTAAAAATTGCATATCTGCACCGATTAAAAATGTGTCTTCTTTTTTACCATTTCCTCGAGTTTTTGATTTTTTTGAAGTGAAACTTCTTACTCGAGTCCGGAGATGGTTGCGTTAAATATTTAACACCAAGGCATAAAATCTGCACCGCTGCTTCGATTTTCAAAAATGAGGTTTCAAATAAAAGGCCTTATCCTTTGGGTGTGATACATAGCTTTAGTTCCTTAAAAGGAGTTGCCACGTGTTAGAAAATCGATTCCAAAATTTCTCTGCCGCAGAGGGTTCCGTTAAATATTTAACACCAAGGCATAAAATCTGCATCGCTGCTTCGATTTTCAAAAATGAGGTTTCAAATAAAAGGCCTTATCCTTTGGGTGTGATACATAGCTTTAGTTCCTTAAAAGGAGTTGCCACGTGTTAGAAAATCGATTCCAAAATTTCTCTGCCGCAGAGGGTTCCGTTAAATATATAACACCAAGTCATAAAATCTGTATCGTTCTTTCGATCCTGAAAGATGAGGTGTCAAATGAAAGGGCTTGATCTGTAGATATGCAATGTGGTTTTAGTTTTTTAAAGGGTTGCCATATATACGAAAATCAAATTCAAGTTATTTATTAAGTTAAATGAATTATCCCAATATGGGTATCAAAAGAAATGGTTTTGAATAAACTGTATTTTCTAGCTACATGTAGGAGGGTTGCCACATGTTTCAAAAGTCAGATTTAGTTAAATTATACAAAAGTCTTATGCATAAAATTCTATACAGTAAGCGTGAAAAGAAAGAGCTCAAAGAAACACAATTAAAATATATTTGAGGTGCTTGAAGAGGGTGGCCACCTGTTTAAAAAGTTAAACTCAAATTATTGAAGCGAATCTTATTATTACAGCTCCGATATGTTTACGATAAATATTTAACGCCACGGTAAAGGTAGTATATAGCGGGTATAGAAACCGAATAGCTGCGTTAAACGCCAACTGGGCGGGGAAAGACTAATGCCAAAACAAGAATATAAACAAAAACAAAGATAAAGATAAAGAAAAGATGAAGATGAAAATGAAGATAAAAATGAAGATGAAGGGGATAAGATAAAGATAAAAATAAAGATAAAGATAAAGATAAAGATAAATAAAAATTAAAGATAAAGATACAGATAAAGATAACGATAAGGATAGAGATACATATAAAGGTAATGATAAAGATAAAAATAAAGATGAAAATGAAGATGAAGACAAAGATGAAGATAAAGATGAAGATAAAGATAAAGATGAAGATGAAGATGAAGATAAAGTTAAAGATCAAGATAAAGATAAAGATAAAGATAAAGATAAAGGTAAAGATAAAGATAAAGATAAAGATAAAGATAAAGATAAATATTAAGATAAAAATAAAGATAGAAGATGAAGATAAAGATCAAGATCAGGATCAAGATCGAGATTAAGATAAATATAAAGATAAATATGTATTTTGTATGTTAGAAAACATCGCACATTTCTATCTTTCTGGAATTTCCACTATTAAGTTTCACTTCTTCCGCGCGTAGGGGCTACACGCACTGAGTTTTTTTTTTGCATGCGGCTGGTGACAGTGTCATGCAGACCTTTTATGAAAATTACCAGATCAGCCGTGTAGTCTTGCGCCTAAAAGCCTTTGCTATTCAGTACGTAGAGGAGTTCATCTATAACCAGAGTCCACAAAAGGGTAGAGATTAGACTTCCTTGAGGGCAACCCCTCGTTGCTGTTTCGATTCTGTCTTGCTTACTAGGTGCATTATTTTATAAATCTATAATTATCTATTCTCTAGGCCTTAGCTATCATCAGCATTTAATAGCTTTTACGATTTTATGAATTTCTCTTTCCTGCATTGTTTTTTTTTCATTCCGAATTCATAAAGCTCCACTATTCTAAACTTATTTTCTAAGTCGTAGGCTTTTTGAAATAATTTTTTATTTACTCTTTCCGCTACCATATGCAGCATTTTTTTTTTATCGCGGCTTTTGTCGTTTAATGACCTCATTTGCCACAAAAAGAACTTTACAGCACAATTTCGAACGCTCAGACCTGCTTCACCAGTATGACTATTGTTGAAAATAAAAAAATTTGTTTGTATTGCAATTAATTTAGCTTCATAAAAGAACATATGTACGTATGTATACATATACATTAGGGCGGAGTAATTTAATTTCGAAAAAAGTGTATGGCATATTCGAATTCTACGTTCGATTCTAAGCAAAAATTATGAACAAACTATATACCAAAAATGACGTTTGACCCTCCCAAGTTTAAAAATACAAATCGATGTATTATAAATTTTTTTAAACGAAATTAATTTTTCATTTACAAAATTTTGTTTTTCCTTCATATTTAAGAAACTACTTCACAGAACCGAGAAAAAAATGAAAAATATTTCCAACACAAAAGTTACTGCTTTTTCGTTTGAAAATTGGGAGTGTCAAATGTCATTTTTGATACATAGTTTGTTCGCCATTTTTTCTTAGAATTAATCGTAGAATTTTAATCCGCCCTAATATACATACATACATATGTAAGTAGTATAAAATATTGAAGACTGGTTTTATAACTTTTTCTTCTTATTTGTAGTTAATGTGTTTTATAAACAACCAGCGCACAGTGGTCAAAAAATTGAATTTAATGTTCATAATTCACTGGAGCCTTCATTTCTCAACCAATTTGATTAATTTTTCTTTTAAATGAGAGCTTATAAAATTTGCAAGGGACTTAGTTGAGCCCGATTTTTTATTTGTTTACATTAAATGTTTTAGTGCAAAATGCAGAAAAAGTGACAACTTTGAAGAAGATCGATTCTCTTGTTCCAGTTAATAAATGTTACACAATAAAAATTTGTTTAAAACAACTGTAGGGTTCCCCAAATACGAAAAAAAATGTCACAAGAAAAATTTTAAATGTTTTAAAAAAAATTTTCACCAAAATAAAAAAAACAGTTTTAAGTTTTCAGAATAATTTTGCATATGCAGTTTTATAGATGATTAAATTTTAGTATAATAAAGTTCAAGTTTCAAGTGGCTAAGAGTTAGCGTTGATTTTTAATAATTTTTTTCGCTAACATTTCGAGCACATCTGCATGCTGAATTAAGAGCGAAATAAAATTATTAAAAGTCAACGCGAACTCTTAGCCACTTGAAACTTGCACTTTATTATACTAAAATTTAATGGTCTATAAAACTGCATATCCAAAATTTTTCTGAAAACTAAAAATAAATTTTTTTATTTTGGTGAAAATTTTTTTCAAACCATTTAAACATTTTCTTGTGATTTTTTTTCGTTTTGGGGTAACCCTTCAGTTGTTTTAAACTAGTTTTTATTGTGTAACATTTATTAACTGGAACAGGAGGGTCGATATTCTTCAAAGTTGTCACTATTTCAGCATTTTGCACTAAAAAATTTAATGTAAATAAATAAAAAATCAAAAATCGGGTTGAACTAGTCTCTTGCAAATTTTATAAGCTTTCATTTCAAAAAAAAAATTAATCAAATTGGTTGAGAAATGAAGGCTCCAGTGAATTATGAACATTAAATTCCATTTATTGACCACTGTGCAGCGGTGAAACGTGCATGATTGACACAATTATTGCCGTAAATATGTATGCCATTGGAGTTCTTCTTATATATGTTCATGACCTGAATTTGATGTAAGATCTTCTAACAAATTTTTATCAACTCTTGTATGTTTTGGGGACAGGCGCGTTTTGAGGTCGGAAATACATACATATGTACATATGCATGTGCGTGCCATTTTTAGGTAGTAATTTTTCGTTCAAAGTTTGACCTTGATTTTAAACAAAAGCATGTTTGCTTTATTCTATAAGAAGTATATTTTATCTTAGTACTGCATAAAATAAGTACGTACATACATATGCATGCGGAGAAAAATATCTTATAAAGAAATGTACACATAAGTACTATTTATAAGCTTACCATAAGTCAAGCATCAGGCGTGATAGACAGGCATGACACACCTTGTCATGCATCGTATTTTGTCAGGCATTTTCTAACGTAAATTTTGTGCAAATTACACTTGAAGGCTTTTATTCGTTGCTGCAACAAAAAGGTGACGCCTTCACTATGTATTAATTGCTTAAAATGTCCTACGTAGCTATAGCTCGCAATGACTTAGAGTTTACACGAGACAGTTTTGCGAAGACAGTAGTAATACATTCAAATTCTTTAGTAATACAGTCACACTTCTCAAATGATTTGTGGTAAGCGACCAATTTGGTCACGTTTTATTATAATTAGTGGAAAATAATCCCAAAGAACTGCACAATTTGGAAAATTTTGTTTTTATTGGGAGACTTTGGTAAACAATAGGAAGTTCGCACGAAACGACACTAAAACGGCGGTTGCTTGAAAGAAACTTGTCTTCATCTTTGTCTGGCCGCTTATCTTACACAAGCAATTTTGCTCATATTTGACAACTTATAAATATTCTTAATTTTCTTGCCTCGTTTAAAAGCAGCGTAAGAATTATCTTTTATTTTTTTCAAAATACACTCGTTTTGAAAATACAGCTTGTAATGAAAAGGAAAAAGAGATTTACTTAGAAGCGCCCTTCATTTTTCCAACTGGAAATTATTCTGATTTTTTTTTGCTTGCTGACGCACATAAATCATCAAACGAGGGATGGACCCTTAAAGCCGAGCCTAAACGGTCAATCTGCTTGTTCAAACAGTTCAGTCAATCGATTGACGCTCGCCTTTCATCAGCCCATCAATACTTTAATCAAAACTCATTTTCAGTTGAGTTTTCGACGCGGAAGGTCTGACTGTCTGAAGTGTTCAACATGTTTTGGAATACATATTTCTTCTTTCTTGCCTGGATATTAGTTGTCCTCAATCGGAAAAAAGAAGAAGTTACTCTAAAGAAAACCCGCTTTACTCATGAATATTTACTTAACGTTCTCCGCCATAAGGAACCAGGAACTTTGTTATAATGAACTAAGAAAGTTTTAATATTTTGCAAGAGTTATTACGGCCAAAATCAGGGAAGAAGTTTACAAATATGCGTGAAGCAGAGACTTTCCTATACATTTTTAACAAAATTTACCCAAAACGGTACAGTACAACCGTTTCGAGTCATTCAAATTTTCTATCAATCACCGCCAACGCTTGGCTCGAGCATGAATCGTGTTACCTTCAATCATGCTTGGTGTAATCGATTGACTTCTGGTTTTGATCAAATTTATTGACCATCTAGAGCCGTCTTATTGGTCTGATCGCATACGAACTTTTATCATTCTATGATTTTTAAGCTCTTCAATAAGTTTGAGGTATATATGTATATATGATTACAGAAAATCTGCATATAAAATCTGGGTACTTTAGAGCACTCTACTTTCTATAAGCTCCTACGTAATCTCAAGTTTAAACGTTTTTTGACATTTTACTCAAGTTCTTTGACTATTTGTATTGATTAAAAGTTTAGTTATTAAAATTTGTTAAACATCGTATATTCATTGTTTTGCTGCAAAGCGATAAAATTTGAGAACTTCCGTCTTAATTTGTTAAAAAAAACAGCCCGCTATCACATTTAACGTAGATAAAGTTAAGTTATCTTTTTATTTTGTTTTGCAGGCACCTTTATTTAGTACACTGATCATATTATTTTTAATATAAAATATTGCTTGACTCTTTGTCTGAAGTACGCAGCGCTTACATTATCTGAGATAACGTTTAAAGATAAACCTGCTTAATTTATACGAGGTAATAGGAATTTAAAAAGTGCAGATAAAAGCTTCAACATTAAACCTTAGAGCCATTCTATTTTGATTTTGTTTATTTTTCAAGAACCAGTAGTATAATTTTTAAAAACTATACGAGAAAAATGAAAACACAAAATTTATTTGTATATTTAGTGCGTGACTTAATAATTGCGTTCGCGTACCTGTTAATTATTGATATTAAATATTATCGCGTACGCAAAAAACTTGCAAAGTAGGGGAAATTGAGAGAACAGATGTCATTTCGCCGGAATTTTGCTGTTGGATGTTTTTTACTGGAGATGTTAAACGAACGTACCTAATGATTTGGTCACACATATATTGATAAGCTTTGATTATTTATTTTTTTTTTAAACTTAATTTTAATTATTTTTTATAACATATATGTGCATAGTTCATTCGATAACAAAAACCATATAAATCGAAATTTCAATCTTTTGCAAAATTTTTAAAAATTTATAAAATTTCCATCACACTTTTAATTAAAATTTTTAAGAAAATTTTTGGGTATGTAGTTTTATAGTCTATTCAATTCTAGTATAATAAAGTGCAAAGTTCAAGTGGCTACAAACTGCCGTGAAATTTTGGCAATTTTTTTGTTCGACAGTGTTTGCGTATTTTCTTCCATACATATAACGAATGTTCGCATTTTATTTTATATGGAAGAAAATGCGCATCACCGTCAATTAAAAAATTGCTAAAAAAATCAACGGTAGTTTGCAGCCACTGGAAATTTTCATTTTATTATGCTAGAATTTTTGGTGGAAATTTGATGAATTTTTTTAAAGTTATTATGTGGTTTTTGTAGGTAGAATCAATGTATGTAGGTACTTATGAATATTTTAATAAAAAAATAATTTGAAAAAAGAAGTTAAAACTTATAAATATGTGGGTGGGTGACCTTATGCCAAGCTTTATATACGCGGACTGAAAAAAGCGTCACTACAATGCAGCCCACGTCCACAAAGGATTATTTAGATAAAATTGAAATTACTTTGAAACCAGATATGTGGATGTTAAACATCAAACAAAATCCAGCTCGATTTCGGATGTACCATCAATTTCACTTTATGAATACCAACAAATCCCCAACACCTGTTGTAAATCCATACGTTAAATCAAAACTAATTTATTGCCACCGTTCCTAGTGATTCTTTAGGGAAAGTAGAATGAAGGATGAAATAAACATAAATCAATATGTGTACGTACATAAACTGAGAGTGTCAGCGACAAAAGAGTATTCAATAACTAAAACAACTGCGAAAATTTCAGACAATTCACCTTTTATCAATGTTGATGATAAAAATATTGTGATGAAAGTAAAAATGATTAAAAAAAAGTCAAACATATGTATATACATGTGTGTTTTTATGGATGTACATAGTTATTTATTACCAACAAATTTCGTATACTCAAAAATATTGCAAAGCGATACACGCTTTGACATACGTACATATCGAGCCCTAACCGCATAACGTAACCGACATTTTTTTCCAAATTTTCTTTTTGATGCAGAATGTTCACTTCATCGATACAGTTCTGCAGCAAAAGAAAATTTCGATATGTCATCGTAAAAATTACAGTGATTTACTCTGAATAAATATTACTGTCAATAAGTAACGTTTGTATTAGGAGCATATGTTGTTGAGAACATACAGATGTCTGTACTTAAATGGAGATCCGATCCCAGTAGGAAAATTCTGGGTAGTGCAAAAAATACCTGCTACCACTTAATGAAGAATTTGAGCATTAAAATAAAGCATCGCCCGAAAAAGTAGTAAAAAGAAAAAAAGCCTGTTTAGAATTAGAGAGAAATCGACAACTGCCACCCAGATTGTCAGTAGAATTCAGTTAAAATTAAAACAATAGGTCTAGCTGCCGCAGACACATATCATATCGGGCTGTCCGGAAGCATACCGTTATTTTCTAGCTCAGCTGAATACTTGAAGTAAATTAGATTAGGTGGTGTGGTTGCCTCTAATTATAGAACCATACTTGGACTAATAAATTACAACTGTCCTTTGTGATATAATTTAAGGACTGAGAGAGAAGTCAAATAGGCAAGGGGAAATGAGGAAGGAGGATAGGAAAATCGTGCGTGCTCAAAATAAAGCTCTCCAAGCGACTAGGAGTGAAAAAGGTGTTAACCTTAAGCTCGCGAAAGCCAATTCGCAGATGCTGAAATGGTTCCACCAGTAGATTTTGATCCTTACGGCATGGATTTCAAGCGGATAATTGCCAGTTGTACCTTTCGACGACCGTAAGCCTACAATTAAAATTATACACGACGAAATGAGAACGAAGTTTCTTTTTTTTAAGTTAATAAAAAAACCTATTTAAGGAAACATTTTTTTACGACTTAATTTCGTCAAAATATTTTTCTTCACAAAAATACTTTTTTCTGTGGATAATTTTTTCTGCTTTTGGTTAAACTATTTTCTTTTTAGGAAATAAATTGTTTCCAAAAGAATATTTTTTCTATAAATTAAAAAAAAATTGTTTCTAAAAAAGTAAATATTAATTTACTTTTTCTCAAAAAATTATGCTTTTTAATATTTTTTTTCAAGTGTATTTTTTCGTTTTTTTCTGAAATGAAATTTGTTTTAAATATATTTTTTTATAAAAAATTTATTATTTTCTTTAAATTATTTTTTCTTAAATTATTTTTTTCTGATTGGTTTTCAGTTTTCCTAGTTTTGATAAAAGTTTCATTTCAAAGATTTTATGATAAAAATAGCTAAATAAAAATGAGATACATAAAAAACAGAAAACTTTAAAATGATTCACAATGTTTCTTATGATTGGGATAATACAGTGTGTTCGATTATTCGCCTTTTTTCGAAAAGCGGTTTTCGAGTTATTCGCAAAATGTCAATTTGAAAAAACCCGTTCTCCCATTTTCAAATTAAGAAAAAACCGGATAAACCGGATTTATTTTACATATTTTCAATACAGTAATACTTACTGTTAGTAAGAAATCTGGACCAAAATTATAATGTAATTGTTAAAAATAGGTATAGCTTTAATTTAGAAATCAATAAGGCAAAATAAATTCGAAGTATTTTGGATTAAAAGTAAAACAGAAAAAATTAGTGAAAAGGTCCTTTTTCGGTAAAAACTCGAGTATGTAGAGCCAAGTGTCTTGTGAATGAGACTACGTTATCCACTGAACCAGACTGACTATGCAAATATTAATGGTTGAAATAAAGTCAACTTTAAAATTAGTTGCAGATTTTTTGACAGATATTCCTTTGAATTTTGTCAACAAGCTGCAACTAACTTTATTTTGACTATGAATACATCCCATCCCATAGACAGGCCTTGAAGGACATTCATCGAGAATCAATCAATACCTTCGTCAACTGTCGCCCCTTGAATTCCATCACCGGAGACCAACAACCACCTATCTCAGAGGGAGAGCTGCTTCGTGAAACGCGCGATACTTCGACACAACTCCATCCTTAATATTGGTGCTCCGACGACGCTAACCACCTCTTCACGCGACTACTCACATCTGCTCATCTAACATACCTCTCCCTACATGTAGTCGGTTCACTGATTTAGGCAAAGTTTAGTAAACTGGCACAACAAAAATAACAGTGAAAAATGTTCGTTCGGTTTTCCTTTTACTTTTTTTTTGTAATTTTCTGCAGTGGGAAATATTCCAGTATTCAGATATAAAATTTAAAAAAACTCTAGCTCTATTTTTAAAAAATTAAATGAATATTTAGAATTCTTAGTTTCTGGTATGTAAACAAACTAGGTGAAAACCCGGTTTTTCGATTGTAAAAAACCGGTTTACTCGCTATTCGTAAAATTAAGATTAAAAAAAAACCGTCTAAAATTTTTGAAAAAAACCGGTTTGGAAAAAGCGAGTCAATCACCCTAGTTAATACTCTCACCAGCAGTGAGTTATGCGCCTGGTTCACCTTTAAGACCTATTTAGATCGCCTCCTATATACCCTTGCCCAGAAGGACTTAGACACCTTGCGTTCCAAGGTTTGCATCCAGCGTCCGCTGAGCTGGATAGACGCCCATCTTTCCAGCAGCAGATCAAGATCTCTTTACCCGCGACTATAGTGCTCTATCTTACCAGCTCACTTACCCTGCAGTTTACTACTATTATCACTATGGTACCCATATAAGCTTGACAGCGAAGAACTCTGATGTGATCGAGATGTATGTTAGGCACTACCGACTTTTTTTCGAGCATACGAGTGCCTTAAAGGACGCAACGATCTAAATGTTCACAACATTGACTAGTATTACATTCGTAAGCGCCCAATCCCTTGCTTCTTTTATGGCGCTTACCTCGGTTTGGAAAATAATTCAGTGATTTAAAAGACTAAAAAGGTTGATGGATAGACACCTCCACCTCCAACTTTGATCTACCCTTGAATGAATTCGATGGGCCTTGATTTAAATGATTACACTCCATCCAAATCTAACCTGATGGAAAATGAGTGGTAAAAGAACCAGTCGGACCCAGCATAGGGATCCGATGGTCGACTAAGGCCGTTAAGCGCAAGAGCATAGTTGGTCCGTCGGGCGCCACTGCTTCCAATAAGGGATGCTCTTTGCACTTTCTCCAACAGTTGATCCTAGTCGTGCGTGTTCCACAACACGAGAACTCCTTGCAATATAGCTGGCTTCATAACGGTTTCATGTGCAGAGCCAATAAATCACTTTTGGCGAAAGTGTACAGCGCTTAGCAATAGCCTCCTTCAAGAATGTAAAACTACCTTTCCTCGATTTTTGGCTACCTGCATCAAGCCCAGATACACCACTTTGAAAGCGAGCATAAATGAAATCCCGTCCAAAGAGGCATTTTATACAACGCCTTTTGAAAATAACGTGTTCCGTTTAACAAGCGATTTCGCCTAGTTCATAATTCGCAGCCCAGTTTTTAAAAAAAGTGCTGGTATCCTTGCATAAGTTCATGGAGGGTGATTCAGGACTTATCTCTTACAATAAGTGCTAGGTTTTCCGCGCAAACAACCACCCGACGGCCCTTGCTTGCGATAGTCTCAGTACGTACATAAATAAAATCATAATCTCAAATCTTTATCAGGCAAATGTGATACGAAGAAGGTGATAAGCAAAATGTTATAAATAACAAGTGATTGAAAGAAGAGTCTAAAATATAATTTTTTTAATTATTTATACGCATTTTTCTTTAAATAAATGCACAACTTTCACTGCAGGAAGTTGGCGTGATTGATTATAACTCAAAAATATACTTAACTGTGTAATTTTATTGTTATTTGTAGTTAATCAAATCAAATAAAAATAAAAAAAACATTTCAAGTATTTATTTATGCAAAAAAGTTTTCTGCCGCGCTTATTTGTCTTAATTAAATGCATTTTTTTGGTTCCCAAAATATCTCATGATAAGTCAAACGTTTTTGTAATGTCATCACTTTGTTTGTTTTTATTGTTGCTTTTAAGTCAATTTTGTAATTTATGTGCTTATATAATTTTCTCGACTAACTCTGACGTCCAGTACTGGTTGTGATTGGAAATGAGTGGTTATAACTTATTTTATAGCACTTGCTTTTCTTCTTGTTCTTTTTTTATTTTAAAATACAAGATTTGTACTACATTAAGCTTGTTTTCTTTTGTTGTTTCGGGCACTCGCCGTAAGCCTCGGTCTCGTGTGAAACAGAGCTCTAATATTGCGTACAGGGTGGCGTTTTCAGACAAATGTAGATAACTTGCAAAATTTATATGACATGTAATGGTTCTATATATAAAACTGTAGGTTTTTTAATACTTTCATAGACATGGGAAGAAGAAGATATAGAAATAAAACCGATGTAGCTCTTTTTAGAGGGTGCCAAAAAAGAGTTTACTCTCCTGTATTACCCTCCTATTGAGTATTCAAAATCGGTTGAATAAATTTAACTTTTTTTCGGTTCATACATCGTGATACGGTCTAATATAAATAGATAGTATGTATTGCTGTTAAAGGGCCTTTTTATTTTCTATAGAAATTGGTATATCAATTTGCATCTGAAAAAATATATTTGAAGGCGCCGCGAATTGTATTTTGCTTGCACCGTTAGTTTTTTTTTTATAAAAAACTAAGTTCATCCAATAAACCCCAATAAAGGTCTACACGTAGTATGAGTGATTTTTATGAACTTGAATTTTTTATAGTGTTTTGAAAGCGACCTGACCGCTGCCAATACAGACATTTTTCAGCAATTTCACACACACACACATGTATGCCCATGCATATGCAGTTACAATCGTATAAACATACAATTTCATATTCATATCTGTTTCCTGTATACTTTTCCTCTATTTTCTGGCCTTTTGCTGCTGACCATAACTTTTCACCTCAACCTTAAGACATTTGTGTGGTCAAGCTCATTCAGGCAGCGGCATTTATTTAGCAGTAAAATGGTTTTATGTTATGAACATTTTGTATGCAGTTATAACAGTTAATGTTAACGTGTTTTTTT
>JAPVRG010237109.1:0-20038 GCA_029783565.1 Rhagoletis cerasi
TTGTTGAATTTTTCTAAATTTTTCATAAAGTTTTAAATTTTGTTTTACATGATTTTGGTTAAAACATGAACAATATTTTTATTGAAAACAATAAAAAATGTAATTTGAAAAACGTGAATATTTAAAGAAATTCAACACGTTAACAGTTGTATGAGTCACCAGTATATATAAGTACATCAAAATAAAAGTTTGTATAATTGTTTGAAATTGGTTTTGGGTTATTTCCATAGTGTAGGATAACTCTATGCGTATCGATGCATCGATGTACGCCCTCCGATGCATCGACAAATATCGATGTAAGTTTCGATGCATCGATTCGAGGAAAAACATCGATGTATTTTTGCCACTGACACCCCTAGTTTGGAGTGTCCATGTTTATTGTTGATATTTTTCTTTTCGTAAATCAATTTTGGGAGTTCAAATATAAAGTCCGATGCGGTGTGTATTCCCTTCGTTTATTATTTTCCTGTCAGTTTGTATATTTCCATATTTTCTAGTACGTTTAGTCGATGGAGTTTATGTTATACGTGCAGTAGTTTCGCTGTTCTTCTCATTTGCCTTGGTGAATACTGCACTCTTCTGATTCGAATTGGAACCCGGATCAGAAACCTATTTATGCTGCGTATGTATGAACTTGGCTTTCGTTAGGTGAAAAACATGCAACTTATGAATCACTTAAAACCCTGTTTTGGCCTTGGACCACATAAGGATGGACCACACGGTTTGAAGAACTTTGCTGCTCAAGTTCAACGGCAACCGCAGCCTTCACGGCTACCTACAACTCGTGCCGGTGCCTCCTAACACCCACGGAGCTTCCACGGCCGCACGGAGCTAAGCTAAGCAACAAAACTCTCTCCCCTACCTAATCTTCATCCTGGTCTAACTCCCGTGTAAGAACTAGCCTGGTTCCTCTGACTGTGTGATCCGTGTGCTATACTGAATTATGCCATAATCTGACATCAGTCACTTTCAATTCTTGCCTTTATTGGTGCAACTTTAGGGCATGTTCTGGTCTTTGTGCCACTCATGAATAGTCGAGTGACTACCTCGCATCTTACTGTAGAACTATGCAGTCGAAAAACTGCAAATAAACATCACCAGGCAGCAACAAGCCCCATTAAGGCAGCCGCACTTATCCTAATCAATTGAAAAGAAGCTCATAGTAAGATCTAGGAGATAACCTTCGTTATAGGTAAGCATGGAGAACTGATAGCTCTCCCATCCAAGAGGCAAGGTTCTACGAAAACTCAATCCTGTTGAGCGACATAATGGTAGAGGCTGGGCGTTCATAGTCTTATCCTTGATTGTAAGGGTATTTCTATCCGGTCAGGCGATGCCGAGATCAAAATATCTAGCGTATATAAATACTTGAACTTACAAATGTCACTTACAGTCACTTGCTGTCCGGCAGGATATCACCCTCCGAGCTGATAATTGTATGGCAGTGTGCGACTACAACGCGTTTAGTTTTCCAGCTGGTCAAGATCTTAGGGAAGTTCTATAAATAGCGCAGAGAGACGAATCGACATTATACACCAATAACGATGACGCTCCCATCAAGATTATAAGTAGTTGCTACAGCTCGCCTGACATAACAATTGCCAAGGTAAGCCTGATATATGTATACGTATTTATCGTTAGCATCAGATCACCAATCCATAACTATTTCGATTGATAAGCCTGCCAATTTTGCTGCACCGGATCAACGCCTCTATGCCAAATTCAACATAGCTGATTGGGACGGCTTTACCGTTCTTCCCACATCAACAGCCGTTCATGTTGGCGAACGTCACTGCGGCAGCCGCTCTCTTCATTCTGTCCGGACACCATCTAGCCAGATTAGTCCCGGCGATTCTCATATTAGGGACCTAAATTTGGAGATTTGACAACTGGCCGGCCAACACAAGCGGAAAAGTGGGAGATCTGTTACTTTACCTCTGGTCAACCATTCCAATTGGCCAAGCGCGAACACAGAATATATACTTCATTCGGTGATCGCAGCTCGTCGGACCCAAAGCGTATCGCCAGCTATTTTAGCCGGGTAATTACTTTTCATCCTTCGCTGATTAAAGCCTCGCAGATGACACACCAAATCCGACTGTGAACACACTATAATTCTAAGGGTAACTACAGGCAGCGTGCTCTCTTCCTCAGCGAAACGCAACAGGAATACAATTCTTAAGTCGCTTGTCCGCAGCACCTGGGGTGAAAAAGAGAAGGGTTGCTCGCAATATACAGGAAATTGGTGGGGACTAGTAGGGCGCAGTGGACAAAAATACGTATATACATACATGCCACAACACAGGACACATAGGCTACAAATAACGTATAGTAAGGTCAGTTATAGTCACTTTGCCGTCAGAAATAATTTATAATATGTGTCACGTAAAGTTAAAAGGGACCTATGGTCAGAAAAAAAGATTTCGACAAAAACGACTTTGAAGTTTACCAATTCGATTTTGCTGCATCTGAACGTTGAGATGCTGACGAATGAATAATTGACTTGAACAATGTTTACAGATCTCCAGATCACTATGTATATTATATACCAATCGGCTTTGGATGGTAAGAAAATACTCATTTTAGTTATCTAAGGAAAATTTTTCCTAATTTTTTAGACAACTTAATTTATGTATGTAAGAAATGAAAGATTTTAATTTAAGATATTTGAAGTTTTCTTTTAAAATACTTATATTACCATATCCAGCATGATTAGGTACATAAATATCTACATAATTGACTTACCTCAGGGTAACGCATTAAATCTCCGTCTAAGCACTATTTTAACTTTTTTTTTAACTGATGGCAACATCATTCTTTATTTATCCGTGCGCACTCTTTCCGCTTTTGTTCCAATATTCTACGATAATTTTTGTTTAAAGTACATACGTATGGATGTATGTATGTATATGGCAACAACATCAATAATCTGCTTCGCAATTTTTTTCACACCTCTCTCAAATGCATTTTCTGCCAAATGACTACAAATACAATGTCGCTTGCTGACGATGATCAAAATGATGTATATATAATTTCTTCTTTGACTTCTCTTTGGATGGCCGCAGATCCCAGACTAAATTCGATAGACTTCGCGGGCGTGACAGACGACGCGTCTTCTTTTCGGGCAACTTATTCGAATCGCCCGAGGTACGTCCACCACTGCGTGACGAGTCGAGTGTGCCTTCGCGCGGATTATGATGTACAACGCCTACTCCCATACCCATACCTAAGCCCGCCACAGCTGCCAAACCACCGGCGGTACTGGCGCTCTTGCTTAGCGGCGGGGGCGGTGGTGGTGGTAAGTGAGGCGCATGATGCGTCTGATGGTTGAGTATGCTGCTACATTTGAGTACCACATCGGGCGGCACTGCGGCTGACTGGTTACCTTTGGAATTGCTTGAGATCGGCGTTGCGGCAATGGAGGTATTTTCGGGCGTCAATTGCAAACTACTGAGGCTCTTGTACCTGAAAGAGGGAGTAAGAGGGCTTTGATTAAAGAGTGTGGCGGTAAAATATGTATGGATTTCAGTGGTAAGAGTACCGTAGAAAGTTTTGAGGTTAAAAAACAATTTTTATATTCCCTAATTACAAATTAGTTTACCCCTACTAAATATTACACAGGTTGTCCATAGACTCGAAAAATTTGTCATAATGGATTTTCGGGTAGTTTTGTTTTTTACCCTTAAGTTCCTATTTTATTTTTGTCGTAATTTAAGGTGAAACGCCAGTTCTAAACATAATTTTTTGCATATAACTATTTTATTTGTATTCCCTTTAGTATTCGTGCTCGATTTTGTACTCGTATTTGTATTCGTCTTCGTATTTGTATGCGTTTTAATATAATACTCATATTCATATTCATATTCATATTCATATTCGCTCCCATCTTCATACTCCCGCGAGTTGCTATTCATACTCGTATTCGGTTGGAGTCGGAATCAATTTTTCTGTCCCTAATATAAAAAGTTTCCCGTTCCAATGCTTACCTTATATGAAAGAGTGGCGACTGTGGTTCCAAACTGCATTCCTTATTCGCTGCCAAAATACCGGCGCTAAGTGGCCCGTTCGCAGAGTGCCCAACATTGTTGTTGTTGTTGTTGCTATTGCTAGGCGTCAACACCTTGCCGTGGTGATGATGAGCTTGATGCGCCGCAACTGCTGCAGCTGTAGCATTCACAACAGCGGCCGTCGAGCTACCGGCATGCGGGTGTTGCGGCTGTGTTGAGTGATGGTGATGATGATGATGGTTACTCGACACAGACGCTGATGTTGCCGCTCCCGCCGCCACAGCTGCTGCTGTCGCACCATTGGCTGTGTTGCTGCCCGCACTGTGTGTATTCTTCAGATAAAGCTTTGGTAGTGTGGGTCGTTGCCGTTTCTCTGGCAACTTCTTGCCTGGTATGGTCTCGATAGGCGGTGGCACTGGCTTGATGTCCTCCTGCACATGGCTGTGATGGTAGTGATTTACTATCGCTCCACTGCCTGACTGGTGCGCATGTGGGTGCGCGTGTGGATGTGGATGCGTGTGACTGTGGTGATGATTGTGGCTGTGGCTCTGATGATGGTGGTGATAGTGATGATTGCCACCACCACCACTACCGCCGCCACTGCCACCTGTGTTGTGATTGTTGTTGTTATTGTGGCTATGATTGCTGCTATTGTGACTGCTATTCGTATTTGTGTTCATCTGCTTCACCGACTCTAAACTGCTATAGTTGTTGTTGTTGTTGCTATTGTTGTTGCCGCTACCAGTACCGCCACTATGGTTAGTGTTACTGCCGCCACTGGCATTTAAGCTGTTGGTGTTGTTGTTGTTATTGTTAGCATTATTGCTACTCGCTTGCGCACCCACACGTATAAGACTGCAGTAGTTGCCACTACTGTCGGTATGGTGCGACTTGATTGTTGGCGTTTCGCAGATCGGCTCGAATCGCGTCAGTCCCTTAGAGAGGGGCGTCAAACCACGCACATAATCATAAATGTGATCGATTTCGTTGTATTCCTCAGCGATTTCAGCGCTAGTGAGTACGCCCGCTGCACCGCCGACGCCTTTGCCATAGGCATCGCAACTGGCGCTCTTGCGCAGCACATATCCGTTTTCCATGAGGCCGCCGGCGACGGCCGCAGATGGCAGCATAACCACGGGCAATTTGTTGCGACTACTAAACTTGGAGTCTTTCTTCTCTTTCTCCGACAGCTTCAGATCTACTACTTGCAAACGATCGCGCGCATCCGACAGCAAACGCTGCGCCTTCTCCAGGAAGCGCGTATACTCAATGAAATGTTCCAACTGTTCCATGTTGCGTGCACGTTGCAATTTAATTTTCACATTCAGCGGCACGGGCACCAAATCGTTGTCCTTCTGCAGCGGTAGCGCAAAGATGCGATCGATTTCCACACAGCCGAGTAGACGCAGCTCCGGAACGAAAGGCTGCTTGAGACCTTTAGGGGCACTACCATGGACAAGTCTGGAAGAGAGCACAAAAAAGGAGCATTGAGTTTTGTATGACTATCTTAGAAGAGTTAAAAATCGTAACAAAAACAAGTAAAGAAGTCTAAGTTCGGGTGAAACCGAACATTAAATACCCGGCGCACGTACTAACCATCGTTTTTTCACGATTCTGAAACTTACCGTTACGTAAAAAACAGGGGTGGTTTTTCCTATTTCAAACATTTTCGATAATAAATATGCTCAGTTAGGCTTAAACAAATAATTAAGCTGTGTTTGGTAGAAATCGATAAAGCGGTTACCGATATAAACTTAAGTAGTCATAAGTGGCCGGTGTCACGCCCATTTTCCTAAAGTCCAAAAAAATCTTACTTCTTCTTAAGAGATTGTTGTGAGTACCAAATTTGAGTAAATTATCGTTTCTAAACTTTGAAATATCGAAGTTTTCATGTGTCTGAAATTTACCGTTATATGCAAAGTGGGCGTAGTTTTAGCCCGATTTCAAACATTTTCAACAGCCTGCTTTTTTGTGTCAAGTACATTAAGCATACCGAGTTTGGTAGAAATCGATAAAGGAATAATTGCAAACATAAATTTTTAGTAAATTAGCTTCAGTAGTTACCGATTTATCACAGATTTCGTATTTCTGTAAATTGCCGTTATAAGGAAAGTGGGCATTGTCATTGTCCTATTTCAAAAATATTCAACCATTTCCTATGTTGGACCAATGCTAACACGTGTGCCAAGTTTGGTAGAAATTGGTAAAGCAGTTACCGAGAAATACATATAAATGTATAAGCGGGCGTGGCTACGCCCCTTTTTCAAAAAATTTATAATATTCTTATTACTCGTTAACATATCATTGCAAATATTAGTTTTGAGGGAATCAGCTTCAGTAGTTACTAAAATATCGCAGTTTTTGCATTTCTGCAAACTACCATTATATGGGTATATAACTCGTGTAAAAGTTAATTAAATTCGACTTTTAGAAGATGTGGCAACTCTCTCCAAAAGCATTTTCAAATTGAAATCTTTTTACAACTGAAGTTGTCATACATACTTCAATTAACTAATGAATTAAGTTGAAATTGATTTTTTTTAAACACGTGGCAACCTTCCTAAATATAGCTCAGAAATAAAGCGTTCCCGAACCCATTTTGATTGATACCCATTTTTAATAACTCCTTTAATTTATTAAATAATTTAATTTAACTTTTTAAACCGGTGGGAACCCTCTTCCAGCCCCTCAAAAACATTCTAAATGTCAAGACTAAAATTAAACTTCTTTCGTCTGACACCCATTTCGTGATATAAATTTATTTAAATTACCTAAGCCCTTTAATTCAAATTGAACTTATTTTTTTAAACAGGTGGCAACCCTCCTACATATAGTTAAGAAATAGAACCTTTTCATAACCATTTCGATTGATACCCATATTGTAATAATTGATTTACCTTTTTATGTAATTTGAACTTAATTTTTTAAAGGGTGGCAACTCTTTTCGAAAAGTAAGACTTTACTATACATCCATAGGCCAAGTTATTTAATTTGACACCTCATTTTTGAAAATCGGACGAACGGTGCAGATCTGATGGCATTGATTATTAAATAATTTGAATATAATTCTTTAATAGCTTGAAACTCTTTTCGAAAAAATAGAACCTATTTGCACATCTACAGGCCAAGTCCTATAATTTTACACCTAATTTTTTCGTGGTCGAAAAGCAAGAGTAATTCATATAAGCTGGTGTTATAAGAACAACTTACTTGAGTTTTTTTACTCGCCTAGGTGTTGGGATCGTCAAAATGAGATATTTGTTAATGTTTTTGTTTTTGTTTTTATTTTCAGAAGTAATTCGCCTCGCAAAATTTTCACCTTATACGAATTTGCTTTGGTCAATAAATGTGCTTAGATTAGGCTGTGCAAGAGGGTGTAAGAGGCCCTCATATAAACCGAATGGATCCATAGCATTAGCAGATACATCACAGATCTCTGGCATTCTACTCTTATTGATTTGAGAAAGAATCAAAGATCCCTTGAGGAGACGAACGTCTAGTGTAGCAAATTTCTTCCGGCTGAAAGTTGGACACTTGCAGATTATGTGCTCTGCAACTTGGTTTGTCAAACCATTTCCTTGGACCGGCTGGGAACAAGTGGTCAGACATACATACATGCAAGATATCGAACGAACTGTGGCTTGACTACAATAGCATGAATACCTCGGATCTGTCTAATTGATCAAGGACAGAAATATTCCGTATGAAACAACCAACACGGTGCATTAGCCCCTAGGGAAACACGTCGCAAGAATAGGACTTTCCTATGATAGAACTTGCCGGCGCTGTCACCTAATTTAGCGGGGAAAGTGTCCAGCATTTCCTGTGCGAACTCTCAGGCCTTGCAAATATTAAGTAGGTAGGAAGATACACATACAGCGGATCTATTATACTTATAAGCGAATTCAGTAAATTCATCGGAAAATCCAGATGGTTCGACCAATCAGTCTAGAATTTACATAGATCAAACTCATTCGCCACGAGAAGTGCATATAACATGGCGCCAAAATGAGCTAATGGTATTTTAGGTAGCTAACAGTTAGGACAGTTAACACTGAAGCACTTAGATAGCTATAAATGCACTCAAATCCCGTTCAAAACGACATCCATTCTTAGAATATATTTGCACTTACCTCACAATGACTGGCATCCTTTTGAGTAGTAGATTCTTCACCGTATGCACTCCACTAATGCTATCCTCCTTGGCAATTGGTGAGAATTTCGCTTTGGTATCGAGTGGCAAATTAATAATCTCATCTTTGATATTCTTACACTGCAAATATTTGCCATTATCGTTCATCGTAGTCAGCAATTCACCTGCGTGAATGGTGCGATTCATTTGAGTGCACCGAAAAGTTTCACGCACCAGAACGCGCAAATTGCGACGTTTCGACAGCTCCAGCACCGAATCGATGCAACGTGTCGAACGTCCATCTTCGCTGAGTAGCTCAAAGTAGCCGGGATATGTTTCCGGTATGAGCACCTTGGCGCCAACATTTGTCGTCTTGCGACCCTCCTTAATTTTAATCGGTTGCGCGAGGATCTGATACTTTTTGCCAGCGCTCAGAAATAATGCTGTGCTCTGCAGCGATGGTGCCGATAGTGTTGGAACACCAAGATTCTGATGTTGTCCCTTGATGATTTTCGCAACAGCAGGCAATTTTTGTTTGGAAAATTCACGCAAATACACCGGTGGTTCGGTGTCACCAAAACGGGAGGCGGCCAATATTATTTGGCCATCCGTTGCGGCCATGTCGCGATTAAAGAATGAGAGCAGTTTGTTGCGCGCAATGCTAACATTAATACTGAGTAAATTTCATTGGGATTGCGGCACCGCTGTCGCTGTGGCAGTGGCTGTTGGAGCTACTACTGCTGCTGATGGTGTTGCAACTTCCGTCGCTGTCGCCCCGCTACAAACGTACTCGTACTCGATGCAAGTGTCTGGAATTGGCGGAAGTGTCGTTATCGTTGTTGCTCTTGAAGCTGTCGCTGATGGTTTTGGGTATTTGTGAACTGTTTCGATGTGTGCGCTTGGGTTTTCTACTATTGCTATCGCTGGCGAATTGCTGTTACTGTGGTATGAGGTTGCTAATGTTTTGCTCGTTTTGCTGTGATGCGATTGCCGATTGTTATTGGGGTAATGCGTAGGATAATTTACTACGTCCTTGTTGTTGTTGGTCGGTGCACTAGCAAACGTGTTCAAATGCGGATGGATGTTGTTATTGTTGTAGGCGGTATTGGTGTTGGTGGTTGCGGACGTTGTTAGGAAACGCGAGGATGTTTGCAGTGCGTAGGTGAGAAACTGCATTCGGGTTTGTATCGCAAAACTCCTTCCTTAATTGAATAATATGGTATGGATAATCTGCGCAGCGGAACAAATTTCTCGTGTGTTGACTCTTGAGTTGATATCTGGAAAAGAGAAGTAGAATATTTTTATTAGTGCGATTTGGAAAAAAGTGCGATAAATAATTTCGAATAAGTTTTAATTGTGAAGTGAATGTGAAAAAGAGCCTCTTAACTTAAAGTAAATTATTTCTAAGCTGCGTATTACTTATTTCTAGAGAACGACCGAACTTCGGCTTCGGCCATATTCGGCCACAAAAGTTCGGTTCGGTTTCGGTTCGGCTTCAGCAAAAACGCGGAATTTTGGCCGAATATTGAATACTAAATGATTACTACATGCACACATGTCATAAAAAGTTTTTTTTTTTGTTATTTTTGCAAATATAAGTTTGTGTTATGAGCTGAAATTATTGTGATTGAAACTTATGTATGTACCTTTTTTGTTTTTTTTAGTAATAAAAATTCTGAATTTTTAAAATGCCAATGCTTACAGTCTGAGAGCCGACTGCTCAAAAATATATTGCATGTTGTCCTAAAATTAAATAACCAAAATTCAATAGTTGGTATCTAGGACAACTTGAAATCACCGACTTGCCAGGTCCTAGCCTGGCAGGATCATAGTTTTTGATCGTTGAAAAGTCATAACATCGTCGAAAAAATATGTTCCATCGTGTTCTGGAATAAAAATTTAAAATTTCGAAACAGTTGAACGTATTGATTCCTGGCAGAAGTTCTTGGCAAGTCGGCTTGAAAGAAAAAGAATGCAATACTTGGGCCCTTGAAAATGTTCAGTTCGGTGCGTACTTAGTTGGCTACAGATACACCCCAAACAAAAAATCGATTCCTATAATTTCTTAAAAAAAAATATCAGAGTCATTGGCATTGTTTAGGCGCGATTACTAGCAGCAAGCGCCTAAATTCATGCTATGTAATGCTGGACGCTGCAAAAATTTCCTTCATTATAATTATGAAATTTTTGCACATGCACTTCTTAACTGCCATGCAATAAAACTTTCTTAAGTTATAATTTGATGGCAGTCTGATGCATCCTCCGGACAATGCTTCTGGAGTTTTTTGCGGACTCTACATGGCTTACAACCATGCAGAGGTGGTAACTGATGATCACCATTGGCCACAGTGCCTATCCTCCATTTATTGTTTGAATAAAAATTTTTTTTTTATATAAATACATACACTGCCGGAAAAAAGTATTGGCACAGCGAATTTTGCTTAATATATGCAACAATTTCTATTCTAATATTTTTCCGGTAATTTTTTATAAAAATATGGTGTATTCTACAAAAGAAAACATAAAAATAAAATCTCTAGATCTCTCAACGCGATTTTTTAGCAACTTCAAACTTGTACTTTTTTATACTAAAATTTAATGGGCTACAAAACTGTGTACCTAGAATTTAAAAAAAAAATCGGATTAGAAAGTTTCAAATTTGGCCGCAAATTTCTTGAGTTTTGCACAAAGTTTAGAGTTTTTATTTTTATGTTTTCTGTTGTAGAATGAACCATATTTTTATAAAAAATTACCGCAAAAATATTAGAATAAAGGTTGTTGCATATATTGTGAAAAATTCGCTGTGCCAATACTTTCTTCCGGCAGTGTATATGCAAACATACTGGTCTCCCCTCTTACAGAGTTTTTAAAATCGTAATCCAACATTTTTTTATGCATGCAGAAATGGCCGTCAGCCCATTTTTTTTATGTAGCGTAAAAAATTCAAAGCGCTATGCTGTGATTGTCGTATGCTAGTCCAAATAGTATGTTTAAGAAAAAATGCTGCTTTGAACATGTTCAGTCCTTTTTCAATGCTAAGATTTTTTAAAACAACCATAAAAAACTATTGCAACATGATGTTGAAATTGTTGCCCATTATGCGCAAGAAAACAAATAAAGCTTCACTGCATAAATATTTAAATCTTTTCTGTTGTTGATTACTTAAAACATCAGCAGATACGAGTAAAGCATGTAAGTATTTATACATACATCCGTATACGCCTGCCAATGCGTAAACTTTTATGGGTATCTGTAAGAAGAGATCAACATCTTCCACGAAGAAATGCCATACCACCCGTAGCAAGCTAGCCATTAACAACAAATATACTCTCATGGCCCACCTGGTCGCCAATTCTAGTACCTACGTATGTATAATGACTTACAAGGTGTTATTTATGGCCTAATAAAGTAGAAACGAGCAAGGCAAAACAACAATATCGTTTGTAAATATGTTGTATGTATATACAGCAAGGAATGATTTATAAAATACAATAACAACAAAATAGTCACAGCAACAAACACCCAATTTGCTCCAATAGCCATTATAGGCGCCGTTGGCGATTACTTATGTGGCTGCTGTTGACGTTTATCATTGAGATGCGGCTGATGACGGGCATAAAACTAATATTAGTTAACTTAGCATCAAATGATCGTCTGTTTAATTTTCCAGCTTCTATCAGAGTCTAAAATGTTGTTTTTGAATGACAGCGTGCAACTCAAAGGTCATGAAATGTAGCTAGTATATTAATAAGATTAAGCTATAACGATTCTGAGACCTGGTTTAGTGATGACTTGAGATATTAGAAGAAAATTAACTACAAATTGCTAAGAAACCCTTGTGTTTTGCATATATGTATATTAGAGTGGCTCAAACATTTTTTTTTTTGAAATTCATAAATGCTACCTCAAATTATTGTTATTTGTGATAAAAGAAGAGAAATGTATTTTTTTATTTTGAAAAAAGAAAAGTTTTTTTAGAAGTCGGTTTTTTATAAAAACGTTGATGTTCCCATTTTTTTTTTTATTTTCGTGACCAGTTAAAATGCAGCTAAAAATATTGTTTTTACATGTAATTACTTTGGTGTTATTGGGCAACATTCCCTAAATTACATGCCTCTCTTGGACAGTTAGAATTGGCCTAGTGCCCGAAAATATGCTTTCGAAAAGAGATTATTAAAATTAAAACGTTTATACTGAACGATTTACGCTTTGTTATGGGTTGGGACTTGTTATCGGTTGGTTTTTGGGGTTCCTTATTAGGGATCTGAAGTCAGTGTTTCAAAATTCAAAATGGCGGATCCAAAATGGCGATCAATTTTTTAAAAAATTACTTGATTTGTTCGAAACTCTGCACTTTGGAGTTTTTGGGGGTCGCTGATTACGAATCTGAAATAAATTTTTTTAAATTCAAAATGGCGGATCCAATATGGTTATAAAATTTTTAAAAAATTACTAAAATTAAAACGTTAATACTGAACGATTTAAACATTTTCATGGGTTGGAACTTGTTACTGAATTTGTTCGAAACTCGGCACTTGGGAGTTTTTGGGGGTCGCTGATTACGAATCCGAAATAAATTTTTTTAAATTCAAAATGGCGGTTCCGACATGGCTATCAAATTTTTAAAAAATTACTGAAATTAAAACGGGTACCAAGTTGCGAAAGAATTCAATCATTTTTTAAAAAAGTGATCGCCATATTGGATCCGCCATTTTTAATTTTGAGAAGTTGACTTCAGATTCGTGATCAGCGATCTCAAAAACAGCGTGGTTTCGAGTTTTAACTCGTTGTAATGCGTAAAACGTTCAGTATAAACGTTTTAATTATAGCATTCACTTCTCAAAAGCATATTTTCTGGCGCCAGGCCCGTTCTAACTGTCCAATACAGACATGTAATTTAAGGAATAATCTCCAATAATACTAGAATAATTACATGTAAAAATAAAATTTTTAGCTACACTTTAACATGTCACGAAAATAAAAAAATTGAGAGCATCTACTTTTTTTATGAAAAAACGACCAGCGCGACCTCTAAAAAAAGGTTGTTTTCGAAACAAAAAAATACGTGTCTCTTTTTTTATCCCAGATAACAATATTTTGAGGTAGCGTTTGTGAATTTCCAAAAAGAGTGTTTTTTTGAACCACTGTAATGTATATACATACATATATACATATACCATTAGGTACCTACTACCTATTAGGAGCTACGAAAATGGATTTATGCACAAAACTCATAAACCGATTGTTTTTTAGAGATCGCCCAAAACAGCATCTGGAATAGAAAAACTGAAGTATGGAAAGCTATTTGGGTAGGAAAACACTTTCTGAAAACCCCAGTCATAGTAGCGGAATTTAGTTTTTATTCTTTTTATTGGATCCCACGTAAAGACCCGTTAATCAGAAACTCTCAGTCGAATTCTCCAAGGGGCTTGAGCGATATTAATTTAGTTTGGTATAAAATGGCTCGAAGAGATACTCACCAATGCTGACGAAACTGGTGCCGATGCTCAACGTAATTTTACACAGCCGTATTAGTTTCAATAGTATTTAAAATTCATTCGCGAGTCTGTTAATGCCTAATCAGTTTGTGTACACTGAGTTTTAGCCTTTTTACTGGAGGCTCAATGTGATGTGGTAGCGGATACTCAGACGACTGATCCCGCGATAGTTGGCCCATAAGACAGGGTCGCTTTTATTCACGTAGAAGTTAGAGGCATGCAACTCACAAGATAAGCTGTAAAATTATCAGCTCCTGTAGCTTTATTATTTTTGAACCGTGTTATTGCTACGTTGAGTCTCGTCAGGGCCAGGTAACGTAACGTTAATTCCGTTATCATCGATTGGGGGCTGTTGTTGTTGTTATAGCGGCTCCAACAACCCCGCCCATATCGGTTTTTATCTCAGTCCTTGTCGTCAAGCTCAAGTTGGGCTATTGTGGTCCTGATATTCCGAGGCAGACGAAGCTCCGTCTCGTCTATGTCAGGTGGTTGTGTGCCTAGAACGGAATTCACAGGTCTGGAGTCTACGTAACTTGAGACTGACTGCCTGTCAATGCCGCTCAGGGCCAGGGGTTGGTTTATGAACATCTGGACTTCGTCCGTCAGTTCATATAGATGCCTTCTGACATGCCTCGGCGAGGGCGCCTCTCTGCCAACAAATGTCTGTTCGGGTGTCCTTCCTTTATGGGAAGCATTTTTGCCTCGTCGTGTAGGTGGTGTTCTGGAGACATCAGAAGACATCCGATCGCTTTCTCCAAAATTTACGCAATTGCTGTAATTCAGCTGGATAAGTAAGTGTTCTCTCCATAGTTTAATTGTACTCTGAATATCTCCCATCAGGTCATCGACGCCCGCTCCGGACTTAAAACACTCCTTAAGTCGTCAAACTTTCTAAAACAATTTTCGGTTGTTTTTCCTGTCGATCAGCGTCTCATGTTTTTTGCACTCACATATTTCAGCCCATTTTTTCTTGTGTTTTAACTCTTCCCTTTTCAACGACAACGCTCTCTCACAGCTCTCGTTGCATCCGATTGCAGCTTGGCTCTGCGGGCAGCCTCTTTATTCTCTGTGGTAGCTGCACAGTTTTTGTCGACGCAATCGCTTCTGAAGACTCATTGACATGAATATAATTCCTCAGCGGCGGTAAGTAGGAAACAAGACACTGGCGACACTGGTGATACTGGCAAAGTGCGAATAAACACTCCCGAAAAATAATAATGCAGCCAAACTCCTGCATGTACAGAATAAAGGACAGCGTTTGAACATATCAGAGAATATGGAGATATACAAGCAGAAAAATGTCAAGGGAGAATTATAAACGAACAAACAAATATATTCGAATAACTCAGGCTACTGGAAAGAAAACACGGGACTGCAGGGGGCAGTAAAAGGCAACGCGAAAATAAAGACTAAAGCCACACAAATCAAGAAAATAAAAATGACGGATTTATATCTGCCTGCAAATACAAACAACCAAAAACAAAAAAAAAAAAAATTGACAATTTTAGCTAGGCAAACCTGACCTAAAGGTAGTTAAACGAAGAATGACATGAACTCATATAAAAACGGACGGAAACGCAAACTAAATTTGACAAGCGATAACGGAAATTCGTTCCAAAATACACCATACAACCACCCTGTCGAAAACTGCAACAGCCAAAAAGGAAATTATCGAAGAATTGCCTACCTAGAGTGGAGAGTCTTCGATTGGATAGAGCAGGGTACTGACACAACAGGTGCAGATCGTTTCCTTCTCTTCTTCATCCTGACAACTTCTACAGAACTCATGAAATCGTACGCCTAGTCGATAGGCATGCCTGGAACCCTGGAAGTCGACAGATGAGGGAGATTCTCAGGTGTTCAGAGTGTATACCCCACCAACCCTACCCTCGAGCTTTAAGCCATCTGTGTATACATGGATAGACTCGCCCTCCTTAGAGTGTCTCGTTTCCACTCTTACTTTGAGGATGGGAGGGTCGTAAACACTGTAGTGGGAGCACGGTTCGGAAGTGCATAGTCCACCAATTCAGGAAGCCCCAAAAACTTCCTTAGTTTCCTACCATGACCACAACCAGTGTTTGACCACTTCTTTATAGATACTGTGCATACGAATTGCCGCAACGTTTGCGACCTGTTTGGCATGCAGGTCTACCGAAAGAAAATTGAGTAGAGCGTACAGTTTATTAGATGGTGTGTTGGATAATAAGCATGGATTCAATTTGAATGGATCAGAGATTAGGATTATGTAGGTGCCAATAACTGATATAAAGTACCTGGGTAGAACGAGAGTTCCCTTTCCATCCATCGTTTAATTAAGTCTTCTTATCCGAGGATAAAGTAATAATTTTAAATTCCAAACCGGATTTTTTACGATTCTGCTACTTCTATGAGTTAAAAATTTTACTTTTTCTGTTTATATGTACAAAGGTCTCTTGAAAACCAATTATTCTTCTCACAGGAAATTCTTTACTCAAAGCTTCAAAGTGCTTGAACAGTAAAAATAGTATAGTAATATGTAGACTGCGGAATTGCAGACCAAAAGCGAAATTGAAATGAAATGGAAATGAGTTAAGAGGTGTTTAAGGATGTTTGCATATTTATGAGTAAACATAAAAACTGTTGAATTGAATTGATCGTTGTTGCGAAAATAAAAAACTACAGCAGAGGAGCAGCCGTGTAAACACCCGTCAAAGCCAGACACCAGTGACGGTTGAAGGATGCCGCCCGTCTAGCCATTGCTGGCGTACATACTTCTTCCTGGCTTTCTACGAAGAAGCGAAAATCCACAACTGAATGCAAACATACTCGTATATGTACATTAGACCGTATCACAAAAAAAGTTGCATTTGTTCGAAGCGATTTGGAACAGTCAATTTGAGGGTATTTCAGGAGGGTAAACATTTTTTTTCTCTGCACACTGGAAAAATAAGCTGAATACATTTTTTTATAACTTCTTTATTAGGTGTCCAATTTCTATAAATAATATCCCATTATAAAGGGAAAAGATTACCCTATCCAGGAAAACTAAAAAGTTATAATTTTTTTTCTGAACATGGCACCCTTTAATCAAGAGTAGGTTAGGTTAGGTGAGGCGGCAGTCCAAAGTAGGACTCACTTAGACCCATCGTCCTTTGTGATACCGCATGAGGTTTTTTAATTATCCCCGTTCCCCTATAAACCACTTGGTACTTAGCAAAAAAGTACATAGGCTTTTAACGTTCACCGTTTTAAGGTCATCGAGACCGTGGAAGAAATGGCTACCAAGAGCTTTTTATCTCCGTTTTGATATAGCTGAACAATGGCAGAGAAGATGTGGGATGGTTTCCTCTCCGTCTTCATCCATGCAGTTTCTGCAGTAGTCGTTCCAGGGTAAGCCCAGTCTAGCTGCATGTGATCCAATCAGACAAAGTCCAGTGTGAACTCCAGTCACTATGCGAATGTTCTATCTACTAAGATTAAGTAGAGATTTGGTGCGTTGGGCGTCTGAGGCTGGCCAATCAAGAGTAAGAAGCTCAAAAATACACTTCCATGATGCAGAGCGCCCTGACTATATATTTTACAAATTCAATAGCCGAGCACGATTCAGCCAACTTTGGTCCCGAAAATATTTGCTTTAATTAAATATTTAGCTGTTGTTAAATGAAAATTGGTTAGAGTTTTCTTGCCAAAGGGTTATAATTTGACATGGAGATTATTTTTCTGACACATAATATTGTGTATAAGTTGTCGTTTTCAGCCAAATGAAAATAACTTGCAAAGTTTATGAGACATGAAAATAGTTCTGTGCATACGACTGCAGTCTTCCTAACACCTTTACAACGAGGAATCATAGAAATCGGACATCAAATAAAAAAGTTATAGAAAACCTCGATTTAGTTGTTTTTACAAGGTGCCGAAAAACAAATTTTTAGCCTCTGTCATAGTGAGTGTTCAAAATCGTTTCGAACAAATTGAAATTTTTTTTCGGCCCATACATCGTGATTCGGTCTAATGTTCTTGCACACATTCGTACATAAGTATTTACGTAGATGTGTTGCTCTAGGGCCACCTTTTTGCACAGAAGTTTCTTCAGTATGTCTTGAAAGTCGCCGTGCTCTTACTATTCTTAAGTGCTACATGCAACAAACGTGTTGTAGCAAGAAGTTTTACTTGCGCTGCTGTTCCGTACGACTATGTGTTAGGTTGCGTTTTTATTGCAATGGCAATGGACACCAAATGCGTCGAGCACTCCCTGTTTTTGTCTTTTGCTGCCGCATACTTCAGCCCTCAGCTGTTTTCACTTCAATGGGTTTTCATGTTGCGGTAAATTAAAAATACGCAATTTCATGAGCCATAAATGACATTAAAAATGTTTACAGTCGTACAATTTTATGTGTAGGTGAACGCAGGGAATAACCAACCATCTGCACGCAGAACTGAATGCTTAAAAAGCACCAACATCTTACTGACATACGTACATATGTACATGCATATATAAGTGTATTTAATGTTGGCATCAATTGAATATTCGCATTGAATTTGAATCCAATTTGTTTTTCAAAAGATCGCAAGCCTCGAGGCTCATGCGTTATTATGTTGAAGAAGGTTTGTATTCGCCTTAACCATGTTTGTATAAATGAGGCGCGTAACCCAAAATCTTGTCAGAGGAAATATTAAAATTCATTAATATCTCTGCTTGTCCTATGTAATATTAGAAATTTTTCGAGGGATTTGATCCTCAAAAGCTGCTCCCTTTTTTGTGTGCGCACCTGCCTGCATGCATGCATGAATATATATTTAATATTACATCTGTTTGTGCTTTAAACTTGCATTTTATTGCATAATTTCTTACATTTTTATGATCACATAACAAGTAGGCTCATAAAATGCGGATGACGCTCACGGTCATTGCGTTGTAAATTATATTTTGCAATTGAACGATTGTAGTCGCCTGCAGGGCAAAACCAACCAACCAATCTTGCAATACAACTGATGGCTGAAGCAAATGTAGAAAGCCAATTAGAAAACAATTTCTATACATATTCAATATTCTTTTTTTGCAATGCGTTAGTTGTACATACATTGAAAACGTAGATAGAACTCACGAATAGAATATATGTACATATGTAGGTATATACATACGCATGTAATATATCTCCCATACAAAAGTAGTAAGAATACACTTCTTTCTACTCTTGAAGAGCTTAGTTAGGTTAGTTGTAGTTACAGTTACATATGGAAAAACATATAAAATAACAAAATAGGACTTTAAGTTCTCTAATTTTAATATAAATTCAGTGGGCTGATCGATAAGGACTTGTTTCAAACTGATTTCAGGTGTCAGTTAATTTATATCGAGTTTTAAAAATCTGAAATTCTATCGCGACGCATGTTTAACTCCGCAACCAACTCACTAGTACTCTGTCACAAGTGGGTGCCAGTAAAAAGTCCAACGCCAATTTTACTGCCAGGCTCAGTGTAATAGAAAAGCAAGTAAGGACAGTGTTGAAGAGCCACATTCAGGCGAGCACACTACAGTGGTACACATACAGGTCTAAAACGCCTGAGGGGATTGGAGCAGGTGTTTATGGCCAGATACTGAAGCTATCGCTGCCACTGGGAACCTTCCCTAGTATCTTTCAAACAGAAGTCTATGCCATTAGTCTGTGTGCTAAGATTAATTTGCGCAGGAACTATCGCAGACAGAGGCTACTTATTATAAGCGATAGTCAGGCGGATTTAAAGGCATTCTCATCCTTCGAGATAAAGCCTTCTTTGGTTTTGGAGTATGTAGAGAGGCTTAATGCTCTGGCTGAGGAAAATGATATCGGGTTGTTATGGGTACCAGGGCACATGGGAGTTGTGGGAAATGAGGAGGCGGACTAGTTAGCTAGAGTGACCGCTGCCTCGACCCTGATAGCACCTGAGCCCTTCCTTGCAATAGGTCATAACACCATAAAGGAAGTGCTTAGAAAGAATATTACCAAATTAAGGGAACTGCACTGGCGTAACACCATGGGTTTGCGACAGGCAAAAAGCCTAATCGGAGGGTACAATCTGAAAAGATACAGGCTACTTATGGATCTCCCTAAGGATGAACTAAGAATCATCACAAGCTTTTTAATGGGCCATTGCAGGCTAAGAGGGCACCTGTATAATTTGGGAATCTGGTCCAGTGAACTATGTCGCTTCTGCGATGCTACCCAGGAGACTCCTTCTCACCTTCTTCTGCAATGTGGGGACGTTGCAAGGAGAAGGGAAAGAAGCATAGGGCATGTTTTGAAATTTATAGAGTCTCTGGGGCTGGTTGAGGTATTGTGATGGGCTGAGGGCACAATAGACCTACTGGTCACAGTGCCTTAACTATACTATCTATCTATCTAAGGGCAGTGGTGTCCTTGACTATGGCGAAGGATCGACAC
>JAPVRG010237113.1:0-13214 GCA_029783565.1 Rhagoletis cerasi
GCTTTTGCGTGTTAACGAAAACTCACCACCGCATGCCGGTGACGTTGCCGTTGCTTCTCTCTCTCTCTATCAGCAGCAATTTTATATGTTGATACGGAAGGCAGGTACGGAAGGGCGCTCCGTCGGTGGGTAATGGCAGCATATATGTTGATACGGACGGCAGGTACGGAAGGGCGCTCCGTCGGTGGGTAATGGCAGCATAAGGCGCAACTTTTGTATACGCTCTCCCTGCAAACATGCGCTCACCAATTCTCGCCTTTTCAACTGATGTTGTGTTTTGTGTTCCGATTGGAGCCCAACGTTCCGCTTTGCTGCGCATGCATATTCAAAATTCGTAGTATTTATTCCGCAGCAACTGCTTGCAACCCTGTACGGGCGCTGTTGGCTGCACAAAGCCGCTCGCTGTGACAGCAGAGACTTTGTTTCTGTTTTGCCGTCTGTTGGGGAGGTGGTCCGCGCGCGTATTTGTAACTCGCATTGAATGCAAAAAGAATATCAGTGAAAATTGTGATTTGTGAATAAATAATCAAAAATACATTGCAGTGAGAGCTTTGAATTGTATGAAAATTTTATGCGAAAGTAATTCGCTATTACTTACAATATATATATACATACATATGTAAGCACAGAGTAGTAAGCGATGCGTTGCATGAAGCAAATTGCAAGCGGCATTGATTTGAAAAAACCGAAAACGGAGAAGAAAACGCAATGCGAGTGGGGCGTACTCGCTAGTTAATAAAAAATAAAAATGTGTGTATTATTTTTAAATCGTCAGCGAGGCGTGTGTTGACAAGATTTCTTATGTATGTACGTACAAGTAACAGCAGCATACAATAAATAAACTGAGCAAATTAAATAATTTAATCTCACGCTGACCAACAGCAGCGACCGACCGACCTTTCAAGGCTTTAATGAATTGTGACAAAGTGCGAGAAAATTGCTTATGAAAAAAATAAAAATAGAAATTGGAAAACGGTGCTTTGCAGTGTAGGCATTTGTCCAACCCAAAGAAAAGAATAAAACGAAAAAGAAGCAAATGACTTCACGCAACTGTAAGCTACGCATAAGCTGGCTGTTTATGTACTGCAGCACGGCAAGATAGTTTGACTAATTGCTTTTACATAGTAAATGTGCTTACTAGCGCACTCTTATTGGAAAGGAGATTTCAGAATTTTTCGCTTTTAATTCGCCTTTTCATTACCGGACGGCTGTGTGCCCGTAGTTTTTCAACGCCAGCAGCAGCAGCCGCTTGTGAATTTGAATGTGATGCTAAAATTTTCCCATTGATTTTTCCTTTCGTCTCTTTAGCCGGGGGAAAGGGATAAGCTGCCTTGTGGCTGCTCCCAACACCCAATTGTTGTTGTCGTCATCTCCCTATTTTCCATTCCTTTTCCTGTCAGAGCAGGGATGATAATTTGGATTTACGCTTTAGCACTCAATGTGTGCATGTATGTATGTGTGTGAGTGTTGTGCCTGAAGAGGAAATGCCCAAAATGAAATGGAGTAAGAAAAAATATGCAACATACATATGTACATATGCAACATACATATGTACATATGTACATACATATTGATGTACTTCAGATGGGGACAGTTTCCATGAATTGTTGATGGGCAGAGTTGGTGCAAATGTTGTGTGTCGGTTTGCATTTTTCTACGCTTGCAACAACAAATATAGCAGCAATGACGCTCAAATTTTGTTTTCTAAACGCACATAAGCAGCGTTATCTTTAAGTTATTTTTCCATATTCGCGATTAGGTGAAATTAAAAGCGAATGAAAATAGCAATTACAATGAAAAATGGGTCGCGTTTAAAGAGACAGCTATCGCCAGTTCAGTTCTCGATAAAAATGCGGTGGTATCCCTTGAAGAGTCTAGTACCTAATTAATTTTATTTTTAATTAATTCGAGTATATAAAAACCATCGCCCATTTTACCTTTCGCAAAAAAAAAATAAATCAGAAAAACCAAAAGGCACCAAAAAGCCATCAAAAATTTTCTCAATTCCTCCCATACTTACAGCGTTTTTCTCATGCTCCTGTGCGAATTTTTCGGGTGCGGGCACTGTCGGCTGCAATCGGTTAGTACGTCCCGAAACTACCCAACAATAATAAAACCAAATAGCGGCAACGGCAACGAACCGTGCACATACTTTGCCTATATAGATATGTATATGTAAATACATTTTACATATATGCATGTAGCTATATGTACATATGCCTGCATTTACATATTTACATATGCACAAATATATACACATCTGTTGTTGTTGCATTGTCCTCATTCTCGCTCTACATCCTCGTCCACCCAGTCGAGCTATGTATGTACATTCCTTTGAGTTTGTAGACGAAATGTACGTATGTAAATATGTACAAATGTGCGTTATGTTGTTAGTACATTTTTCCGTTTTAATACCCGCATTGTCGACTCGCTAGTTCGTATTGTCTGTTTACATAAGCGCTGAAAATCAAAAAAAAAAAAACAACACTCGTACATACACTCACTCACATAAATAGGCAGTTCTCAAACATACGCACACACACACACACACACATTCATACATACAGTTCAATATACATAACTGTCAAAATATCCTTGCTACTCAACTCAGCAACGACAGCAATGGCTGTGTTTTCATTCGTTTCGTGCTCTCAGCAGCGTCCGACTGCTCTCTCGACCTAGCTTTCTCTCTTTGCCCAAATGCATGTGCGCTCTCTCTGTGTTTCCTTAATTCCCTAATTCCGTTTCCATCCATTTCATTCCTCATTCTTGTTATCGTTTTTTCACTTCAAGTACTTTATCCTTGTTCGCTCGTTCATCTGCCTCATTACATCTCCTTTTCTTCCTCAGACTTTCTTTTACTTTTGTCTTGATTTTCCTACATTTTCCATGCGGTTTGCCCTATACTCGACCGTTTTATGCGCCATTGTTGTTATTAGGTGCCATTTCACTGATGTACGAGTATGTATGTATATATTAAGCTCAGTGTTGTGGCGTAAAGTAATACGATTTTGTGGTGTGGATTTTCCAACAAGGTTGTTTCACTCGAAGTTTAATAGATGGCTTTTGATAAAGGACTTTGTTTAAGGCTGAAAATTATAGCGATCCAGTAGTTGTCAGATAATCCTTTTTTCTCATACGACTTACTAGACGACTTCACTATGAAATTCGTTGAAAAAAAACTGTTATATCGGTTTGCATAGAAAATCTCAAGAGCCTCTGATATCGGAGTTTTTGTTCACACTGCCGATATCAGAGGCTCTTGAGATTTTCTATGCAATAATAAAATAATCTGTAACTTAATTAAACTAAACGATTAAACAATTATTCGGCTCTGTTGTCATATCATTATAACGAACCTTTTGGTGTGCTTCGATGATGAAAAGTATAAAGTTACAAATCTGTGTTGCATCCTTCTTCCTGCAGCGTTGATTTTTAATATTCTGTTTAGGCGCGATTGCTAACACCACTCGCCTAAATGCATGCTATGTAATGCTGCATGTGCAAAAATTTCCTCCACTATATTTATGAAATTTTTGCTCATGCACTTCTCAACTGCCCTGTAATCAAACTTCCTTAAGTTATAATTTGATGGCAGTTTAAAGTATGCTCGGCCTAGTCTGATGCATCCTCCAGCCAATGCTTCTAGAGTTTTCTGCGGTCTCTATATGGCTTACAACCATGCAGGGGTGGTAATAGTTGATTACCATTGGCCACAGTGCCTGCCCAATACTTTTGTACTATGTACATGCAAACGTACTGGGCTCCCCTCTCACTGAGTTATTCATATTCTGTTGATGATCAATGGTGGTCTACATCTCTTGTAGTGTTTCTTTGAGGAGTGTTTAATCGAAAGACGATATTTTCACTTTCGGTATTTTTTTTAGCTTCCTTGGTTTCATATTCCCCTCAAGATGAGCCACGTCTGAAAAACTATCTACATTTTCGGTTTGTTATTTTCCTTTTTTACTCTTCCTATAGAATAATGTATAGTAGAAATATCATCCTTTCTCTCGACACTGCTTTTTTAATTTATAGAGGGAATGTTTATGTTAATTTCTTTCTCCTGTAGAGATATGCTTATTGTTCTGCTGGTAGTGATTCTTTTTGCTGGGTGCTATCACGCCGAATTTTGCAGTAGATCAGCTATTCATGTCAGGAATATCTGGTATCCCCAGTCTCTAAAAAGTCGGTCAGTTTCTTTAACAAACAATCAACACAGTTCTAAATGAGGCAGTGATGTGTTTGATGGCGATTTTAAAGTAAAACGGCCTTAAGACTACCAAGGAGACGGTTGAAAGACATTTAAATTCTGTAGTACTTTAACGACCCTATCGGTCTTATAATTACATCTTAAAACAGAATTTGCTTAGGGAAAAATTTCATCCTCGACGAACTGTTAAACACCTAATTTTGGTTCACGCTGCTTAGTGAAGGGAGTTTCATTTGATATGGAAAAAAGTGTAGTGTTGACGAGGGAAATTAAACACAAACTTTCCTAATAGCAGCTGAAAAGAAGAGGTGTATTTTATTATAAGAAATGGTTAAAAATTAATAGAGTGGGAGTGATTTTGTCGTGGTACAATCTGCTTTCGTAAAATTGACTACTAGTCGGTATATGAAAAATGTGATTGTGCTAAAGTAAGGGACTCTCATAAATCACGCAGTTTTGTGACATTCTTTACTTTATTTTGACTTCCTAAGGTGGAAAACCAGTGTAGAAAGAATTTGGCACCCATATTTTTTGGGAAGTAAGAAAAACTGAGACTTTACTTGAACTACAACTTGAAAATATGTTTTTTTAAAACTAAAAATTACGACCTTCTGGAGTTTTTGACTTAAGGCTGGTCTCATGCAAGTGTTCAACAAAAATCTCACAACATACGAGTACTCAATTTGCCCTGGCATCGTTTTGGCACCTTTTTCCATGTGCGTCGCTAACATCTCCTAGGTTCTCGGGAAAGATCTCGAGGCGGGAGTATAAAAAGTTAATTTTGAGCGACATATCCTAACCCAACGATTGATGCGTCAAAAGTACTGGTATTTCTATCAGATCTTTGTAGTTACTTATCTTGTGGTTGCACAAAAAATTTTGCGCGACGTTTTTAAAACTTTTCCAAGCAGATTTCTCTAATCGACTCAACTTTTTTTCGAATATGTTATCTTTCAACAATTCCCTGACTTAAGATCATTAACTTTAGGAAACTTTTCTTTCAAGTACATAAAACCTGAACAGTTTCGATCCATAGCTTTGTGAAAATCTTTTATCAAACCTAGTTTTATATGTAGTGGTAAGAAACTAGCAACGATCAGTTTATGTATGCTAAACTCACAATTTTACGCTGTTTGAAAGGAAAACTTAATGCAATTCGACACTACTTAATGATGGCGGAAAATACAGTAAAATCATTAGTGGATGTCAAAAAAAAGAAGCTGTTTTGCAATGAGGATATGTAGTAAATAAAAAATTAGCATACAGAATCCGTGTCCTTGTCGACCAGTCTTATTATCCGGTAAATGGCGTTTAAGGTCAGTATGTAGCTTCTCCTGTTCAGTTTGCGCAGCAAGTAATGTTTGGAAAAACTATTCAGTAGCTGACCACTTTCGAGATTGGTAACTGTGTAGCTCCCTAAAAATAACTATATCCTTGACATCATGCCGTGAACGCATCCCTAAAGCAATCAATGCCAAAAAAAATTCAGTAAACACAACATTTTCATAATGGTGAAGTACAGGAACGAACAATGTCTAAAAATAATGAACATTTACTACGAAATTCCAAGTCGGTGACTGCAAATTTGACAGCATTCAATTTCGTCGCATTTCTCGTCCCAGTAGACAAGGAATTCTTAATTTAGTGAACAAATGAATGGCCTTATTCATAAAAAGTAATAAGAAGAGCTGGGTAGACATATCCGAGACATATCGGATAAACCAAAATATGATTACCTGGTACACTGGTGGCGCATTGAACGAAGAGGGTACCGGGGTAGGGGTAGTTGGACCAAGGTTAAGATACTCGGAACCCATGGGAAAACCTATGTCTATTTTCCAGGCTGAAACATACGCCATAGAAAGATGCGCCGACTTTAATATCAAGCGAAACTACCGGAGTCAAAATATCGCGATCTTGACTGACAGCCAAGCGGCTATAAAGGCCCTCAGATCTCACCAGGTAACCTCTAAACTGGTGATGGAGTGCCTCGATAATCTGAATACTCCTGGTCTGATCAATCAGGTTTGGGTTCCCTGGATTTCGGGACAGATTGGTATTAAAGAAAACGAGATCGCCGATAAACTGGCGAAGAAAGGTGCATCAACCCCTCTCACCGGCTCAGGGCCCTTCTGTGGCTTGGGAAAAGGGCCACTCTCTGCCCTTGTTCGGTTACAGGAAGAGGCTCAAAGAAATAGCTATTGGGATAATCTACCAGGTCTAGAGCAGTCCAAAGCACTTTTAGGAACATATAACCTAAAACGCTTCAAGGAATGTATGAGCTTATCAAAGAATAACTTAAGAATTGTTACAGGAATCCTCACAGGGCATTGCAAGCTGAACTATTACCTGACTAAACTGGGAATTTACTCGCGTGAGCGATGCCGATTTTCCAGGACGGATAACGAGACTGCACAGCACATTTTAGAATAATGTCCTGCACTGATGCATAAACGCAAAGGGTACCTTGGTGAACATCTGTTAACTAAAGGTGTAGTGAAATCCGTGGAATTAGGTTCTATTCTAAAGTTTTTCTCGAATACTGGATTAATAGACACACTATAAATCCATGAAGGGGCACAATAGATCTTAAGGTCGCAGTGCTTTATCCCCAACAATAATGATAATAACAATAATAATAATCATAAATAAAATAATAAAATAAAATAGGTTTAAAGAGCTCTATAAAGTGACGTTTTCATAAAAATTTTCGATTTATAAAGCAGTTAAAGCCTTCTTTATTTTTTATGAATTTTGGTGTAAGTCTACACATTTGCTGTTGGATATTCCCGTACCAGTGTGGTACAACGACTCGATCTAATTACCGAAAAATATCGGCCGTTCAAGCGTCCGTTTCAAACGATCCAATACAGTCAATTCCATGGCGATCTTATGAATTGAATTGGTCAACGTTCAGTCCACACTTTGGCGAATTTAGCGTAAATTAAGTTAATCAGCGAATCAAGGGCCACTTAATCATATGAAGCGACGCACGTTCTCAAATTTGATTTTAAACAGTCAAATCTTTACTCGTAGTGTTGTTGGTAGTTGAATGCTTTGCTGCAGCTCTGTACGCAGATAACATCGTGCGGCAGTAAAGTTTACACACAAGAAAATCAATGTGCTTTCGAAACTAGAGGCAAAATATAGTATAACTGCGCTTTTAGTTTTTCTCTCTCAGATCAGAATTTTTTTTAAAAGGACTTTGAAGTTTCAAAAATATGATTAATTCAAAAAAATATTTTAAAAAATCAGTGCATGTAGAATAACATCATGGCCATCAAATAAAAGAAAAAATTCTGTAGAATTCAAAAAGTAAACATTTTGTTATGCATAAGGACGAACAGGTATTGAAAATTTCCTTTTAAAATTTTATCCTTGAATATCCTTGAAAATTCACAGTATTTATTTTTGAAATTTTTTTATAATAATGACTAATATACACACGACCACATCCTCGAATTTCGTCTCTTTCGCTTTATTAGGTCAAAAAATAAAAATAATTAAAAGGGCATTTTTAATCTTTATTCGTCCTTGTGAACCAAAAAAATTTAGCTCTTTTAAATTTTACAGAATTTTCTCTTTCATTTGGTACCCATATTTTTATTCTACATTGCACTGAATTTTTTAAATAATTTCTCGAACTATTCATATTTTTGAAATCTCAAAGTCCTTTTAAAAAAATCCTGACGTCACCGGGAAAACCTAAAAACTTAGTTTTACAATATTAAGTCCCTAGTTGCGGGAGTTTTTTGATTTTTTCGTGTTTTGAAATTTTTTGATTTTTGTCGCACGGTGTAATGAAAGCAAGCTGTTGAAAGTAAAGATTTTTGAGTGGTTTAAAGTGTTATCGATCTATTAGCGTGTGAAACGTTAGGTCATTTCTCCAACATGTAAAAATGCTTGTCCAGTCGATCATTCCCAACACACTCACACCTTTGCTTCTATGTATCGATTAACATGTCCATGGAGTATACTATCAGCGATTTAGATCGATAAATCTAGCTTAAAACTTTATTATAGTCTTCGATTCTCCCGGTGTGTTGTTTATAATCTGATTATCCTAAACAGTCGTTATGCCAAGAAACTAGTTTGTTTTCGGTCGGGTCGGACCAAAAGGAGACGCATGTAAGCTGAGTGTGTTTAAGCGGGTAGCTGAATTGTTGATTTGTATCTTGGGGTTTCCTTCACGTTCATGTTTATCGGATATGACATCATTGAGTGTATGTAGGCAAGTAGGTTCATAACTTGCGACAGACGCTTCTGCGTACGTACGACTTAGATTCTAAAAGACCAAGGCTCGTTGTTTCTAATGCTAATCCAAACTTTCATGCCCAACACAGTCGCTCATTCGCTTCTATGTATAGATTAACATGTCCATGTAGTATACTTTCGGCGATTTAGATCAATAAACCTCGATTAAAACTTCATTATGTTCGTCTAGTTTCATTATCTCGGCGTGCTAAGTATTTAGAATCTGATTATCCTAATTGGCGTGAAGGAGGTCGGACCAAAAGGAGACGCATGTAAGCTGTGTGTGTTTAAAGAGGTAGCTGAAGAGTTGGTTTGTATCGGAAATGTCGATGCCGAGCTTGGAAAAGTAGAATATTGACTTGCTACACAGCTCGTTCTAAGTTCTAAACTGACTTGACTTTTACACGACTAGGGGCTGTGGTTTCATCTCCCAAATAGCCACTAATCGAATTCTGCGCTACTCGCCAACACTCTTACCATCACTTCGCCACTAGCGCGCTCTCCCATACTTACACGGCCTGTTCGTTCGCTCTCACACAAGCGCTCTTTTGACGTTTTTCCACCGACATTCCTTGCTGCATTTGTGTGCGTTTTCGTTTTCGATTTCGTTTCGCTGCATTTCATTTCCACAATATTTCGCCAACAGAATAGCAAATCAAATGAACCAGTCGAGTGCCGTACTTCCAGTCAAACCGAACGAACAGCTATGCAGCCAGACGGTGCGTGTCAGATATCCTTTGCGCCTGAATATATACAACAACACACAAACTGATATATGTATGTAGTTTTATTAAGACTATTGTGTGTTTTGTGGTGTGGTAAATAGTTCAAGAAAGTTAAAAAAGGATGTGAAAAAACCACACAAACGCGCCTACTGCTGTGCTCGCGCTTTACGTTGTCATAATAGAAAATGACTGTGTGGAAAAGCAAAGCATAAGCGAAGTATTATAACAATAAGTCGAAAAAGTGTGGTTAATTTTGGGATAACAGTTTTTTCCCCTACTATTTACTTGGTGCTGCTTCCAAAGTCAGAGAGTGCTCTTCTGGTACACTTATCCTTGCCTAGTGTTTTCTTTTGATTTTCTTTGTTAAGTGTTTGCTTTTGTTGGCGCGCCTATCAGTCAGCATGTTTATGTGTACAAAGTGAACGCGAAGCATAGGCAAAAAATCGATAAAATCACTAAATCCAATTTGAAAAAAGTGTGTAATAAAACAAAATACATACATACATACATACAAAAAGTGTGCATAGTGTATGATAAATGGAGTCAGAAGGAAAGTGCCATTAAGCATAGTGAGTGAAAAAATGCGAAGCTGGCAAAAAATCTCGCTTGTCACAGCCGCAATAAATGTGAAATATGCGTGAACTAGAGATTGCAGAGTGTGTTAACAGTGTGTACCTATGTATGTATGTGAAAAGCAATGCAGCCCCACTCCATGGCGTTTTTCTTTGTGCTCATAACTAAATTAATTCTAACTAATTTTTTCTATCTCTTTTTTCTCATCTTCAATTCCCCTAGTATAGCGCAAACTGCGTGGAAAAACAAATTTTGAAAAAGAAAAAATAAAATAAATTGGAAAAAGACAGTGAAATCAGTGAAATCGTGAAATAGCAAAGAAAGTGCAAACATTGTTGATAGAAAACCGGAAACCAGCAACAAAAAATAATTGCTGATAAGACAAATAGTAACGAATTTCTCCTAAAGGGGGCGACAAAAAAAAAAAAAAATTTCCGCACACTCGTCCATCGTTTAACTCGAACCGACAATGTGGTGGCGATAGCGGTTTAGTGCTAAAGTGTCGTCGTCCTTCCGGCTTCAACTATAGTTGCTAAACTCTCACACGCACACAGCCGCACAAACTCGCATGCCAAGTGTGCTGTTGTGTGTTGTTGGCCTTAACAAAAACATACAAGTATAAAATAGCAACATAAAATAGAAAGGATTATAAAGGATAACTACTGTATTCCGCTCATAAGCGGCGCAGTTAGTTTGCATTCAGTTCGTCGTCGTTTCTGTTACTACACTGCAAATCGTCGTTATTGTGCTGTGCTGTGTTGTTGTTGTTATTAACATTGTTTCGGTTCGTGGTATAAGCGCGCTACATTCGTTCGTTTGTTCGTTTGTGCATTGTTCGTCGTTCACCGTTAACTGTTTGTACATCCTTCCTCGTCGTAACCAGCCACTCCGTTGGACCGTGAACCAAGCCAGCCAAACGTTTCTTGTCGTACGTACGTTTTTGCCGGTACTCAACTGTTTTACAATCTACCGTTTTGTCTACATAGAACTTTTTGTCTGGTAACGCGCCTCCTGCTGCTTGATTCCAAAAGAGCTTGCAGAGGAAACAGCAACACTACTGCAACACTATACTGCAGCAAAAAAGCACTTACAAACATACACTGACTAGTTGCTGTTGTTGTTGTGGAGCATTTGTCGTGCTATTCCTGGCTGTTGTCCGCGTACTCCCCAGGCGGCAGGTGCTGTGTTTATTTCCATACGGTGTTCGCCACATACTTAGATAAAGGGCATCGCTAGACAGACAAATAGACAGCCAAACTGCCAGACAGCCAAAGTGTTGTCCAACACACACACGCACACTCACACCCCTTTAGCACACACTCCGCGCCTTTTGTCGCCGGAAAAGGGAAAAAGCTGCGCATGAAGCACGAAGCGCTACCGTTACTCGTACTACAACGGAAAAAGGATATAAATTTTGGTTATATTCCAAAATACGTTTTTAAGTACTTTCAACAACTCGCACATAACATTGCCAGCGTTACATTTGCGACAGCAGCTGCTAGTGTGTGGAGTAGCGCTTGGTTGCTCGCCAGCTATCAATCGTTGGCGCACGAGCAGGCAGAAGCGGAAGAGGCGATAGAGGACACGTTCTACGTGTTGGGAACTGCAGGCGACTACTTGAGCCACTACAGCTGCGAAGCCGCCTCTGCCGCCGCTTGGCAATGGCCACAACGTAGTCAAAGTATACGTAGTCGTCGTCGTCGTTGTCGCCAGCAACATCATCACCAACAGCATCGACACCGCGCAACAGCAATTGAAATTCCGCTCAGCGCTCAATACTGGCAACTTTTATTTTCTTTTTCGGTTTTACGAAACACAACATTTGCGTCTTTCTGAAGACAGAAAGGAAAGGTAAGTCAGTTCCTTCATTTGCTTTCGCAATAGTCTGCTGTATATTTTTTTGTACTCGTACTTACATATATTATTTGAAAACAAATCCTTGTATTCACTTATGTACGCGGCATGCTGTCTTTGGCCGCAAATACTTAAAGCACGTCCTTTTTGATTGTCGCTCCAATGCGATTAATGGCTTTGTGGCTCTGCTATACTATTCACTTTGTTAATGCTCGAAGTGTACATCGTTCGGTATACTTTTGGGCCGGATAAGACTCAGACGTTTTACTTTGACAAAATGCAGAAATGCTTGTGTCGCTCGCTTGTTCTGCTGTGTAAGCACAATGATTAAAAAATGTTGCTTCGATACTTTATTTATTTCCTTGATTGATAGATGCTTTTACTACGATTTTCATCTGCAATAGCCTTAACGTAAACAAATTTGATCACCAGAAAAGTTGAATTGATTACAGTTTATGAGGTGTAGTTAGAACCCCGTTCGAAGAGGCTTAAATTATCGGCTGACAAAAAAGAAAAAATGCGTTGTGCTCTCTTGGGTGGTAGTGCATTTTCAGAAAAAAATGGTCCGGTGTGGTTTGATTTCGATGACCTTAAAATTGCCGCACAGCAACATGAAAATAATAGAGAACGATTTTTTTTACAGTACATGCTCCTTGGCCGATTTTATTCCGAATGCATTTCTTCCTTGAAGGTATATTTATACCGAAATCTACTTTTTGTAAAAAATGCTGTTTTCCATTCATCGGAGAATAACCTGACTAATTTACCTGATCTAGGTTGGGTTAGGCTAGGATAGGTTAGGCGGGCAGCTCTGCCTAAAGAGTTTACTCAAACCTTTCCCTTGAAAGCATCCTTTATTTTCTGGAGAATGATAGTAGATCCACCAATGAAGCTTACCAAGACGCTTTATCTGGAGTGCGTCTCACTCGCATAGGAAGTGCTGGATGGATTATCGTTCTCCGTCATCTCCAAAGCTGTCGGCCATGTGAACAATGGTCCCCTGTACTGTTAGTATTCTGGAGAGAAGCCAAATGTTAACTTTTGACAGCCTCAAATCTTGATCTAAATCGCAAGAGACAGGAAATTGGGGGAGTGATCTGAGGAATGTTTTATTGTTTTTGTTGTTGTGCGTCTATTTGCCGAGTGCAGAAATAAGATACATTTGAGGGCAAGTGGCTTGTCGCTTTGGACACTCCTTTGGCTGCTGTAAAGTTAGAACTGTTGAAAAGCATAGCCTTCAGCAAAGCAAATTTTCTTACACTATGTTTGAGAATTACATACCCGTGGTGAATAGATGAGCGAAAGGAATCTAGGTGAATTTTTGGATACCTTTAGGCTTACTTTTTTCTACTCTAGCAACTTGTCATACTCAAAATGAATTGATACACACTTTGCTGTAGCAAATATTGTTTTCTGAATTATATAAAAATCTATTCTTTTTTGAGCCTATCAGATTGGCGAAAGCGAATCGTCGTTTGTAAATTGACAACTGGGTTTTTTATTTTTTTTTTTGCTGATTTTGCTTAACTAAAATCGAACTAAATTGTGGTTGGGATTAAAATATTAATTTATGTGTTATGTCGGATTTCCACTAG
>JAPVRG010237120.1:870-22353 GCA_029783565.1 Rhagoletis cerasi
TGGGTTGTGTTTATTCCTAAAGACAGCATGGATTCTCATACGAACTCGCAAAATCTTAATCCTATCACCTTAATGCTTCATTCACAAGAGAATATGGTCATGGTCAGTGCCTACCTGGCGTGCTCTCATCACTTCTTTACAACTTAACGGTAAACACCCTTTCACGCGAAACCCTACCTAAAGTTGTTCATTTCGTATAGCGTTTAATATCATAAATTCAAACAAAACAAACAATTTTAGACACACAAATATTTTTAAAAAATTATAATTGTCAAATGGATTTAAACTTTGTTTTAATACAATTAGTTTAAAGATAAAACCTCCCTCAAAAAAGTTAATGCCTTTTTGATCTAAAAAATAATCTACCAAACAATTGTGGCATAATTTTTTTTGTAAAGTTGTTTGCCCTTTTCTTTCTTTTAACCGTCACATTATAAATGCATTAACAAACAAATAAAAACATGTTCGTTTTCCCTTTTGTGTTTTTGCCTTTAGCATACTTACCGGCGCCACTCGCCGCCGGTAGTCTCGCATAAAACTATCTCCATTTGTCAGCCAACACTTGTTTTTACACATTTCCCCATATTTTTTCTATCATTTCCACAATTTTATGCGCGCCACTTTAGCTGCTCGTAAATGCAAAAGAAGTGGTAAACCACGCTCAAAAGTATGCTTCAGAATTATGCGAAAAAGGCGTGAATTTCCGTAAAAAAATTCAAAAGTGAACAGTGCACTACGAGTACTTCAAGAGAGCAAAGGAGTGGTTAAACTTCTTGACTCGAGTGTTTGGAGATGCACTTGTGCTGTCGCTTACTTAAAAAAAAAATTTGTATGGCTTTTATGTAGAAAATCAAAAAAATGCGTTGTAGTTGCATCTAATTTTGCAGCGCCTGAAAGCATGCTAGACTCTGTTGAGCATTTATTTGTTCGTTTATTTACCAAAATTGTGGTTTATAAGTTGAAAATATTTCATCGAATAGTTGTGGGTTGAACGTACGAGAAGTGTGTGTCCAAATTGTGATGAAGGCTGCTTATATGTACTAACTAACAGCCATTTTCGTAAGTATGGTAGTCGTGAAGAATTATTGCATACTCACTGGCGCGATTGTGTTTATTCTTTAAATGCTAACAAAGTCGTTCAATTTTGATTGCTAATTTAAAGCATGAGCTGTATGCTGACGGACTTTTGATGGATAATCCAAATGTTTACAGAGAAGTGATACCCAGCGGCGTAAGCCGAAAATATTACCAGCTAGCGAAATGTCTTCCTGAGTACCTGACATTAGTAAAACCCAGCAGATTTTCAAATAACTTTGATAGTTTTGTAAAACGACGTAGAAAAATGTAATCCTTTTATTTTTTGGCAAGTATTTTTTTTGCAAAATTCTAATAACAGCAAAATTTTTCACTTTGCGTCCTCTGATAAGTATGTATATTTGGTTAGCTACGTCTGCTGAAATAATTTTTTTTTTTTGAATCACCCATTTTTCTTCCTTTCGCTGTAGACACAAAGTTTTATGTTTATGTGAATTCTTAACTCTTATTTTTATTTGTCATTATGCTTCTGCGCCCAACTCAACAGCTTTTCTTTTTTCTTGGCTAGATTTTATAGCTTTGCTGACGTTGTTATTGTACACTTATTTGTCTTTTTATTTACTTTTTTCGGCTTTATTGTTCACATTTTAGCATTCTGGCACCAATGAAAACTTTCCATCACCATTGTTTGCCTTTCAGTATTTTATTGCTATAAAGTGGTGAAAGAGATTTTTTCAAACGTTTTTCGTAGAGTGCTAAAACAAATTTACGTTTGGTTTGATAGAAGTAAAAAAATCGAAGGATATCATTTGGTTTCAATGACCTTTTGGATGAAAGAGAGAAAGGAGAGCAATCAAATGTATTCACTTTTCGCTTTTGGAATTTTTGAATAATTTATTTTAATTTTTTTGTTTATAACCGACTTTGGAATGATTTTTTTTTTATTTTTTTATTTTTTTCTTTAAATATTTTAGTTCCTAAATTTCAAAAATCCATTGCAGTATTATGTTCATATGTATTCCGAAAAAATAAAAGATTAATTTTAAACAGTTTTAAGCATTATTGAAAAATGTCCTAGAAAATTTTCATAAATATCAAGCCCAAGAATTAAGAAAATAATTTTACTCATATGAAATCAAATTTCAAAAAATTTTAATATAAATTGTTTTTCTTAAAAATTTTTAGATTTTGAAAATTTGTTAAGTTTAAGGAAAATACAGAGAACTTGACAAATAACCTTCAAATATTTGTATATTGAGCACTGTTACACGCAATTTAAGCCCCATTAAAAAAAGTAAAAACAAATTCAAAATACAAAATTTACAAAAAAAAATTTCCAAAAAAATTTATACCAATTTTTTTATATCTATTTATACAAAAAATTTAATTTAAAAAAATTCAAAATTTTTAGATTTAAAAAATTGATAAAACTTTATCAAACTAATCTGAAAGTACTGAAGCCTTGAAAAGGTATTTATTTTTATATTGAACAATTTAGCCGCAAATTTAAGCCCCATTAACAATTTTTCGAACAATTTAGACGCATATTTAAGTAAGTAAAAAATTAAGAAAGTAATAAAGTTCAAATTTCAAGTTCAACAAAATTTTGCAAAATAAAACTTATATGAGATTCTTTTGGATTTAAAACTAAAAAAATTAAAATTTGTAGGCTTCGAAAATTTATAAAACTTTGTGGAAATATTCTGAAAGTACTGAAAATTTAAAATTAAAATAAAATATATTTGTGTACAAAACGAACACCTTAGGCAAAAAATTAAACCCCATCAAAAAGTATAAAAAAAAATTTAATAACTTAAAAACTACTAAACAAAAAATTCTAGCATTATACAAGAACATATTTGATAATTGAAAATTACAATTTTCCTGCAAAATCTTCAAAAACTCAAATTGCAGAATTAAGTTTGGACTTATCAAAAATGTAAAAAACAACAAACGAATTTTTAAATTTTTGTTAATTTTTTTCTTCGGAAACTTTTCAAAAATAGAAGATAAATAAAATTAAATCGACAAACTCGAGAATAAAAAACCTTGTTTTCATGCTAATCAACTTGAATAAAACTTTAGGCCCGTTTAAGAAAACTTTTAACTTTAAAAAATCTGTTTCAAAAATTTAAAAAAATTAAGAAACGTAGAAAAATCAAAGAAATCAGTTCAACTTATTTCGAACTGTTTAAAAATTAATTTTTTTCGAAATTTCATTTACAAAAATTTTAGCCTTCATTAATTTTTAATTTCAAAATTTACTTTACGAAAATTTTTAATTTCGCAATTTTTTAGTTTTCATTAATTTTTAATTTCAAAATTTACTTTTCAAAAGTTTTTGAATTTTGCAATTTTTTAGTTTTCATTAATTTTTAATTTCAAGTTTTTGAATTTCGCAATTTAATAAAGTTATGGGGGAAATTTTTAAGGATAAAAAATTAAATCGAAAAACTCAAAAATTTAATGCATAAACTACATACTATTTTCATATTTAACATTAAAAACCCGAGCAAAACCACACTATACCACAACCCACTCACCTTCATACTCCTTTCGTTTTTTGCGCAAAAACGACGCGGTCATATGTAGACCAGCCCGCGCAGCCAGCGCCGAGGCGCGACTCCTTACACTATTACAGCTCTGCTTGGACAACACCGATGCCCTCGAATCTTTGCGCCGCTTCGATCTATGCCTTCGACATCCACCACCACCATTACCAACCGCATTCGACGATGACACCGTGCCAGCCACCGAAGCTGCGGACACAGAACCCTGTTGCTGTAAGCCACAATAAATGGATGCCGAATGGGAGGCAAGCGGCGTTACTGGTGTGTGAATATTCGATTCATCCGAATCGATGAAACCCAAATTGCTATTGGCACTATTGAGATTGAGGCCACCGCCAAGACGATGGCCCATACCACCGCCTCCGCCACTCTGTCCACTACCACCGAAACCACCGAGGCCGCCGATGCCAAATCCGCAAAGCGTCAAACTGCCACTAACGCCACTGTGCGCCGTCGCTGAGGCGGCCAATGACGCCGATGTGGACGCGCCAAAACGACCCGAAAGCGAGGCGGCCAACTGTTCGTCCAAACCATTCGTTGTGGTTTGCGCCAAATTCTCAATGGATTCAAAATCGCGCGTCAGCGCTGGTGGCATTGAGTGGCGAAACCACGAATCCTGTCGCTGTACAATGCCTTTGCGCTGGCGGCGACGCTGTGAGACGCCCAAGCCGGTGTTGATATTCGTAGCGGCTGAGGCGGTTGCCGCGGTCGAATCGGAGGCTGAGACTGAGGCAGATGCGATGCCAGAAGATGCCAACGTATCTGTGTTGCTAGCAATGACATTTTCAGCATTTGTGCCAGCGCTGATGGCGGGCAATAGAGAAGATTCCTGTGTGCGAAGCTCCAAGGACTGGCGATTAAAGTTGAGCGAACCGGACATGTTTAGAGCAGCGATGGTACTCCGACTAACGATATAACTAACTTCAATTAGGACTTTGCTTTTTCACACTCGAAAATTTTTGCGGTTAAAAGCACAAAGTACTTTCTTCCTTAGGTATTAGCTCAGCATTGTAAGCCACTATTTTCTTCAAAACTCCTAAAGGCACTTTTTGTGGATTTTGTCGAAATTTTCGCAATACACTTGTTTTCTTCTCAAGTTTTTTATTTTATTTTCTAATACTTTTATGGTTTCGTGTTAATATCAGCAAAGCAGGAAAAGGCACATTTTTTTCTTGTCTACATAATATGATTTTTTAATCTTTTTAGCAATATATTTTCTGGCACAAGTTCGGCAATAAAAATTCGCGCTTAATTTTCTTTACATTGTTAGAACATTCTCTGCTTTCCACTTGACTATACTCGTATTTGTCAAGTTGTTGTTGGCTCGTAAATTCAACAGCCAAAAGCATACAACAGCTAAACGTTCAAAAATTTTTTGGCAACCAGTGCACGATTTACGACTTCCCACTAAATTTCAGAAGGGTAGTAGTCTTGGTATTGTACTTAGTTGCTGGCTGCGTGGGTGTTAGCCTGAAGCTGGCGAGGGGACCTAAAATGCAACTTTCATTGTAGTCAAAGCAAAGTAAAAATGTAGTCGAAAATGGAAGCACACTTTTGGGAGCTATTGTTGTTTTTATTGTTGCTGCTGCCGTTTGTGCTGTTACTGCTTGTTACCACTTAATCGGCAAAATTTTGGACAATGACAATTTCATAGTTCAATTGGTCAGTTGTTTGGTAGTCAACTTTGAGTCAATCTAGCCTGAGTCAGTCAATCATTCCCAACTTTCTCCACCGCTCAATATCTCAAGTCTGTCGTCTCGAACAACGGCTTGTAAAAATTAAACTTTCTTGGCGCGATGCCTAAAAATATGCACTACAAGAGGAAATAGTAACTTTTCTTTTTCAAATTTCGCCTGCCTGTATACCTCATCATTTTCCTAAGTGCGAGTGAACTGAAGTAAATTTAATTTTACGATACGGATTTCATCTTTCACCCTTCCTCTATATTTTTCGCTTGGCATTTCTAACTTCATTACAGGGAATGTATTCTTAGTTCAATCGCAATTGAAAATAGGTTAACGGCAATTGTACCTTATAGTGGCCAATCAATAATTCGATTACTTTTATTTACTACTATTAGCGGCTGAGAATTTGTGTCATATTGCATGCAGAACGTGCTGGGATTGCATTCTAACCAAGGTGCATATACTAGTATACTCACATAGAATGTATATTTGTATGTCTTTGTCCGTATAAAAAAAATTCCAAGGAAGAGACTTGAAGTCAAAAAACAGTAGAGCAGCTGGGGTTGCTGAGAATTACATATGTATGTATTTACATTCACAAGTAACAAATATTTTACTGCCCTACATGTTATCCGTCATTATCCATAAAGTACAATTTTATTTTGAAATAAAAAGTGTTTACATTTTTATAGACAATTGTTAGAACTTAGCCTTGTAAGTATAATGTGTAGGTTAAAAATTTTCGGAATAAAAGTTAATAACTTCTAAACGTTGGAAACTATTATCCGTCGTTATCCATGACGCTTAAAATTGTGTAGATTTCAAGGTCACATACTTTAGGTTTCTTTTTGTTAAGAAAAAGTAGTAATATGTTTATCCAACGTCATTTGGATTACACGGATAAAACACATCCAGCCCAAAATCTTTGATACTTTTTAAAAGAGTTATAAACGGAAAAAGAAAACTACCAAGTATTATCCGGCGTTATCCGACACACATAATTTTGCGCAAATTATACGAACGTGCACTTTAGGATTGTTTTTACCAGGAAAGAAGCAATATGTTAATCCAAAGTAATTTGGTTAACACGGATAAGACATTTTCTATTCTAGTCGTTAGATACCTTGCAAAAAAATTTTGTAAAGCCTTAGTTTAAAGTATTAACTAACTCGGATAATTCGGATACATATTTATTATGCTTGTTTGCCAGAAAAGTATTATTGTGTTTATTCAACGTAATTTGGATAGCACGGATAAAACATTTTCTCTTCTAATCGTTACAGTTCTTGCAGAAAATTTTGACTTTATGATTGTGTTTTATCAGAAAAGTAGCAAAAGTTTATCCAACGTCATCTGGATAGTACGGATAAAACATTTTCTATTCTAATCGTTAGATACCTTACAAAATAAATAAAAATAAATAGCTCGTATGATTCGGATAAACCTTTTTTAAGCTATATAAGGGTTCAGTGAGTTTCAGAAAAATAGTCACTTTAATACACAAAGATATAATGGAGCATTTCTATAATGGCAAAGGTGTTTTTTCTGTGGTGACTTCAACGCAATAATTTCAAGATTCAAAATGTGAAGAAAATGGGAAAGTTGTATCTGTTAATACGGATAATTCAAATATCTATTTTGATCTTTAGTAATTTCGAGCTAGGAAAAATACATATACATAATACTACACATATTCCTAATACTATTTAGAATTTATATTGTAAAAGAGTAGCTTATTTACTTTTCTAAACATTTTTTCAAAGTTATGTGACAAATTGAAGATTCTTCTGCAATACATACCGACTAAATTTCTAGTCAGGCCTATCTAATTTAAAAATTTATGCATATAAATTGCGAAAATTGTATGAAAAAAGTGTATCCAATATGCTTTGGATGGTTCGGATAATGCAATTTATGTTGTAACTCATTCGTTTTTTGGTGTTTCAGGTAAAACGCGCAGAAACCCCTCGCACTCTAAGCCTGCGGATAGTTTGGATAAAACGTAAAAGGTTATAGGTCATACATTTACATCTGCTTCATTTAAAAACTTATGCTAAATCCGATAATTTACTGAAAATATTTAACCGGTATTCTTTGGATAAATCGGATAATGTAATTTGTGCATCAACTCATTGCCTTTCGCATTTTTTAGTTAAATTTTTTTAAGAATTTTAAATTTCTGAATCCCGAGTAATTTGGATAAAGCGAAAAATGCATTAACTTATAAATTTTTAAATTTCGAAGATGGAAGATGCTAGTTAAGAAGGCAAAGAGTTAGTCGGATAAGCTTTTTAAGTTAGTTTTTTTTTAATTTTTTTAGCGTAAAATACACGATAATTCATACATATGTATGTGTTTACGAATATCCTTTTTCAAAGGTAAGGCAACCCTATTAGTCGCTCAGCTTTTAATTGAATAAGTAAGTTAAAAAGAAACTTTACAGTAAATTTCAATGGAACTAAGTTGCTTCCTGCTGCCGTGTAAAATCAACTACCTAAAATATAAATGTAATAAATCACTTATAGAACTCCAACTGAGCAACCTACAACTGCAATGAATAAAGACTTACGAGTATGAACATACATACATAGAGCATGAAAAGAGGATGTTCTAAGTTTTTGTATAAATTTTTTAAACATTTCAACATTTATGCAAATCGAATAGAGGCTATCGCATACACGTAGCGCATACTCGTACCTACGAAAATCTATTATAAGTTCATTAATTCAAAGCGAACATAAAACTGCCGCCGAGTATTCGAAATTATGAGATTTTACACAGCTGGCACTTAAAAGGATATGAAAAGAAAAACCAAATTGTAGAGGAACTACATAAGTAAACATGTGTCGCGTATACATTTACTGTGCTTAAGTATATACATATTAATCTGGATGTTTACATACTTATATTAAGGAATGTTGCCTGGCTAGTAAAACACACCGTTGAGTGAGTGCGCCAGCGAACGTAAAAGTTTGCCTCTAGCTACATACGCGTACATGGTACACACACTCACACGCAAGAAAAGGACTCACGTAGTACGCATAGTATAAAGTCGTTGAAAGGAAATTGAAATGAATTTTAATTAATTTGTCAGTGTCGAATGCGCAAAAGCAACGAAGTGAATAGAGCAAAGCGAGGCGAAAGCATAAAGTAAAATATTCTAACCTCGATGGTTAAAGCACGTTTTTTAACGGAGGGGTATTCATACACATATGTTATTAGCAGAAACTGGGTAGAGATCAGGAGTGCGAGGCCATTAAAGGCTATGAAAGGAAGGCACTGAGTTTTGGCGTGGACGGAACTTTAGTGCAGATGTGGCGTATGCAAACAAAATAAGTTGGTAATATTTTGCAATTAACACGTTAAGCGAAGTGTTAAATCAGTGCATAGATAATTTACTATATTGCGACAAAAGTGTAAGCGTACGCGAACGCAAACGGGAATGCGAACTAAAATAGAACGATGGCGAGGTAATGTAGTGGAAAATATGAACTGAAATTTCTAAAGAGAAAAAAATTCGAGGGATGTAGATATCATAGATATGAAAATAATCAAAATTTCTAATTTATGTACGAAAAAAGGCAAAAGTTTGGGAATGAAAATATTTCATTTAAAATAAGCTGACGGTCTACTACAAATTTGGTTTTGCTAGTTGCCTCAAACCAAGAAAATCAGGTGGCTACTTCGTTATGTAGAAATAATGTTATTGCGAGCTTAAAAAATTTAAATTAGTCGACATTTAGGCGCGCAACCATCATCTCATATGCTTCTGCGTGTACACATACATACAAATAAGTATACTACAATATCCCCTCTTCTATCGTAATGTTGTTTTAAAATTTACAATTTACCGCAATGCAGTTAATTAATGCAGCACCCCCTACGGCCAAACACTTTGAAGTAAGTAGTTCGAATGAATAAACGAACGACTATGAAGCTGAGCGCGCACAGAAAGCTATGGTGCCAGCCGCAAAGTATGCAAAGTATTTTAAAAGCGTAATTTCGGTATGAATAAAATTCACTGCACTTCACAAGCACTTTATGGCTTAAGTCAAGTTAAGTAAGTGGTGCTACATAAGCTGCATAGCATTTGTATATCGGGTTAGTGTCGACATTGAAATTCAAGTTTTGCTTGAACGTAAGCAATAATAACAGCTTGGAATGGCTTTTGATCGCTTGTTGTATTGTTGAGCCAGCAACAGCATATACATATGTAGTAAGGATATGTGCTTAGGAAGGCGTTAAAGTGAAAAATTTAATTTCAAGCCGTTTTGTTATTTATGAATGTGTCCATTGAGGGAAAGAGTAGAAAATGATAAAATACAAATTTGAAAGAATATTTGCATAACATAGGCAAACTAGTTTAAAGAAAATCTTGCTAATCCGGTTAAGCTGTGCAAACCAAATAATCGAGATAATTCCATTAATATTTATATGAGTTTTTTCACAACGAAAAATTGCTTTCTTAGTTAATGTCTTTTTGTTTTTAAGAAAGATCATGATAACCAGAAAATGTTTATTAGCTTTTGGATAAGCAGGAGAATAGATATGCTACGTTCTTTGGAGTCATAAGTATCCAAACCATGAATGTAGAGTATTTTTATGAACTGGCGGATAACAAAAAAAAAAAAACGTCTGTAATAAGTTCACTTCATAACCTCAAATATTGAATTTTTTGCTTGATAATTTTCTGTTTCTAAACAAAAGCTAGATTTTGGCAGAAACTATTTGAAATTTTAAGTACAAAATTTTTTTTTGATTATCGGATAATCCGGATAAGAGAGAATTTGCAATCTGCCTACTTTTGAGAGCAGAAGCTGTACAGAAAAGGGGTTTTGGATAGTGCCTTTTAATGAATTTTGCTTCATTGTCTTAATTTTTTACGAAAAATTATTGCTAATGATTGAAAAATTATTAAAAATCTTTAACCAAATTTTTTGCGCAAACTTTAAGTAATCTGTATAAAATAGAATTTATGACGCTATTGAAGTAATTCGGATAATTTGTATATATAAAACCTGGTTTCATTTTTTTTTGTAACTGTTGAAATCAGTAATGAATGTTGTTTTTCAGGATCTTGGATGAGTCGGATAAAGCAAAATGTTAAAATCAGAGCTGAAAATCGTTTATAACACTTTTAAAATAAGTCCGATAGTACGGAGAATTCGAGTAGCTAAAACACGTTTGTGTCTTGATAATCTTCAATCAGTACTGATTGCTCTTTTACAACACCATGGATAAATCGGATAACGCAAATTCAACTTCATAACGTTAAAATCAGTGCTAAAAACGTTTAATAGCACGACCAAAATAAGTTTGATAGTTCGGATAATTCGCATAATTTAAATACTGTTTTATTTTTCTCGTTAATGTTGAATACAGTACTGAAACTTCTTTTGCAGTATCTTGGATAGGTCGGATAATGCAAATTTAACTTTATTTTTGTTTAAAATGCTAAAAACAGGTCTAATTTTTTTTTTTTGTAAAACTGCTGAAAGTAGTTGTATATCTCGGATAGTTCAAAAACGTGATTATTTTTATTCAAAATGTTAAAATCCGCGCTCAATGTTGTTTTACGGCAACATGGATAAGTTGGATAACGCAAATTCGGCTTTATTTTGTATTTTAATATTAAAATCGGTGCTGAAAATAGTAGTGTTGAAAATTTCGGATAATACGGATAATTCGAATAACTCAAAAATGCTTTTTATTTCTTCTATAACTGTTAAGGTAAGTACCGAATGTTTTTTACAGCAATTTGGCCAAGCCGGATAGCGCGAATTCAGCTTAATTTTTGTTAAAAAAATTTTGAAATTAATGCAGAAATTCGGTTATGGCACTTTTCGAATAAGTCTTATAGTACGGATAATTCCAGTAACTCAAACACGGTTTAAATTTTCTTACAAATGTTAAAATCTTTACTGAACGTCCTCTTACAGCATCTTTGATAAGTCGGATAATGCACATTCAGTTTGAAAAATGTTTTTGACACTTTTGAAATAAGTTTATAGTGCGTATAATTCGAGAAACTCATACAAAATCTTTACTGAGCGTCCTTTTACAGCCGCTCGGATAAGTCGGATAACGTGAGTTTAGATGAATTTTTATTCATAATTTCAAAATTAGTGCTGAAAGTTATTCATAACAACTTCGCAATAAGCCTGATACCGCCGATATGAATTAGATACAACGGATAACGCAAATTCAGACTTATTTTTTTGGTTATAATATTAAAAGCAGTAGTAAAAGCACGAAGCTGTTAAATTTATTCAAACAAGCTCAGAAATTTGAAGAATTGAATTTCGAAAATTTCGATTCAACATTTAAAAAAAAACTCGGATAACACAAATTTAGATTCACCTTTGTTGGTAATATTAAAATCTGTACACACATGTGTATAACTTTTAACGGCACTGATAAAATCAAGCGGATTATCCATTTCATATTTACTTTGCGCCTTAATGTAGGCTATAATTTCCCAGCAGCTTTTTTTTCTCAACTCCAAAAGGTATATAAATCATAAATAAAATCTACTAAAGCCAGCGAAGAGTAGTCAACGAGGAAAACGTTGAATTGCTTGGCCATTGAAAGAGCTTGCAATAACGCTCGCAACAGTAGCAACAGTAGCAACAACAACAACAATATCATTGATACAGCTGCATATTTTATATTTTTGTGGAGTCAAAAAGAATAAAAACAAGTAAGGAGAGGCTGTCTTCGGCTGTACCGAAGGCTTTATACCTTTCATGAACACGCGCAAATCAATGCAAATAGTAACTACTGAAAAACTGATTTTAATTTGCTTGCTGGCTTGCGTCTGCTGGGTATGCTAGTAATATATATAGCTGCGATCTTAGTGATTTTTTGAACAAATATTCCATGATCTACATATTAGCAAATATCTCACCAAGCTTCATGTTTCAATCTTCTAAAATGAGTGAGTAATAGCCAAAATCCTCTTATCTGAACGATCGGTTGTATGGGAGATATATTATATATAGCTCCGATCTTACTGATTTTTTGAACGAACATTTGATGATCAATTAGCAAATATCTCACCAAGTTTCATGGTTTAATCTTCTAAACTGAGGGAGAATTAGCCATAAACCTCTTATCTGAACAATCGGTTGTATGGGAGATATATGCTATAGTGGCCCGATCCTACCAGCTCCGACAAATGTCTAATATAATACAAAAATACATCTCGATACCTAATTTCATCGAGATATCTCAAAAACTGAGGGACTAGTTTGCGTTCAAACAGACAGACGGACAGACGGACATGGCTTAATGAACTCAACTCGTCAACCTGATCATATCGGTATACTTATTGATGGGTCTATCTCTGCTCCTTCTGGTACTTACAATTTTTTAGGCTCGGACCAAAGTTAATATACCATTTCATGTTCATGAAAGGTATAATAAATTCGAGTCGCAGACAGCACAAAGCGCTGCAAAGGAATGTGCCAAACAAATTTCGCACCACAAAAAACCAAGTAGTAATATGTATGTCGAATGAACGAGGATTGCATGAATAAATATTGCATTTATTAAAAGACACGAAACGACGAGGCAGAGGTGCTAAATTCAAAACAAAGCGCAGGAAGAGAATTTAAAAACACGCGATGTTGGGCAAAAAAATAAGAAAAAGTGATTAATCCGGAATATATACATTTTTTTTGTGGTAGGCAAGCACTTTTTAAGACACCACTTTTAATTATAATTTGTATAAACACTTAACACGCGCTTTGGCAAACTTTGAACAAATTAGCGCGGAAATTACACTCCGAATCGGTAACGCACTTAGTAAATGCAGTTGAATGCGATTTAAACACGCATATATATCGTAATCGCAGGCTGATATTTTTTTTGTTTCATTAAAAACTTTTTATATTTGGCGCCATCCTCAAATCGTCACATCTACACCGCACAAAAGCCGAAATTTAACTGCAAATCGCCTGAAAGCAGACTAACAATGCAGACAAAAACGAAGCAACGTTTGCCAGCATTTTGGAGCGAACCAGAAACCAACCAGCCAACCAAACAGGCAACCAACCAAAAGCGCTGTCAACGAGACAAGGAAGCAGGCCGAAATGCAACAACGAACTTACCACCAAACAACTAGCCGACCAGGCAACTAACCGACAAGCCTTCGAACTCAGTTTGCCACACTGCCGCCTGACCAGGGCACCGCAGGATACGCCAGCAAGCAGCAACGGATGTTTGCGTATGACAGACAAAGTGGGCGCGAAAATTTCAGTTGATTCGGTTCGAAGTTGCTTTGCTTTGGCGGCATGGCGACGTAAAAATCCTTTTCCCAGATAAGTGGTATGTAGCTCGAAAAGGCTTTCTTTGTGGGTCACACAAATCAAACTCAAACCGATTGCCAGGCGAACAGCGCGCGTGGCATAAAATATTATCAACAAATGCAATGCTAAAATATGTTGTAGTATAGGCCTAGGAAGATGTGTTGAGAGTTGGGAGAAGGAAACAATTTATACATTTTTATTTTTGTGAAGAAACACAGACGCGAGTTACACGCTATAGGCATAGATAAATAAACAAAGAAATACAGCAAGATGGAAGAAATAAGTCTATTAGCCAGCACTTCTAGCTATGGCTGTTTTGGGCAGCAGAAGAAAGATCTTGGCGGTGTATTATTAAAGTCCCTAACCTACTGCTTCTCCCCAAGACCGCTACATGTGACAATGCAGGCTGTTGCAACAGCTGGGGTAAACAGTTAGGAGTGGAGTAGCGAGATACATCTGGCCCATGTTAGATAGTGAGAGGTCCAGGGCCCTTCATCTCTTGGAACGCCCCGACCTGGGCTAGAATTAGGCTGATGGAGGTCGTCATTGGTCACTGCGTAATGTGGACAAATGTCAGCGGTATGGGACTTCCAGGGAATAACTACTGCCGACGCTGTAGAGAAGACGAGGTAATCGGGAATTTCAAACAGTTCCTCCGCCACCGCCCAGCCTTAGGCTAACTGAGACGGCGATGTCTCCACCAATGCTTTTTCGTGATCAGTCGGACATTAGTTTGGCAAAAGTCTACGTTTTACAATGATTTATAAATCTTTCCAGTTGTCTTTATTGCTAGGTATACGGTCAGAATCAATTACGACCCAAACGGTATCACAACGGGCCAACAGACCTCTGTGTAGTATCATATGGATTAGGGATGCGGACAGCCACTACAATCTACTCTCCCCTTTATCGTTAAGGCCGGCTCGATGAAGCCTTCCTGATCAGCTACGCAGTTTTCTGCAATATCACTGTGAGTTGGGTCCCACCAGTCTAATCTGAAGAGAAAATGAGATCAGGCATTTCTCAACTAGCTTTCAGCGCAAAGAGAGCGAGTACAAGGCCCTGACTGCCGCTATCAGGGTAGATATTTACAACCTTGTCCTTAACGGTAGCTACCTCCGCCTGGTAAATACTACAGTGGTCTGGAAGCCTAAATTTAATGTTGATTGAGAGTTGCTTGCAAAAGAACTCAACGCCGACTCTTCCGTCAAGCTACGTTCAGCCGTGACTTCTTCCAACCACTACCCACTTATCTCTGTAGGAAATGTGGGTTTAACCACACAAAGTTCCATGTTATCAGAGATAGGCTCCTTATGAGTTGTTCGCTGGGTTTGGGACCCGCCACGTCAAAACACTGTCCAGGGAATAAACGAGGATTACGATTTACGGTAATGCGCCTGAAATAGGAAGATGCTTATATCCAAGTGTTGGATGTCATAAAAAATAAAAACAGGCTATGCGATGGACGGAGCCACCCTTACAAACAACCAGCTGATATTATCACCTCTCCAGCTCCTCTAGCAGGTCGTTTGCAATACGCAGAAGAGGATAGTGGTTACTACCTTTTGCGGAACCCCCGTTTACGAACTTCTGTTGAAGAGCCTGAAGTAAATATTTACGTTTAATTAGATTAGTTTCGACCCCAAGCATAACCAACGATCTGAAGATTGCCCCTGGAAGATGATTATCAAAGGCCGCCTCGATACCCAGAAAGGCATTTATAGTGAAGTTATTATGAATGAAGGTTTCCTCTATCTACTTCAAAGTCGTGGGAAGGACGATCTCAGCCGACCTATCCTTGGAGTCCAGTTTCTAATACCCAGATAAATTTTCCTTCTACAGTTTTAAGCTAAAAACGAAAGGAGACTGATTGGTCCAAAATCTTTGGAAGAGGAGTGTGGCCTACGGTATAAACGCCACACTGACCACTGCGCCGCTCTTCGTAAGAGCATGTTCATTTATTTATTTTTTTAAGAACAATTTTGCCTGATACTTTTTGAGCAGAATATATATGGCAATTTCATCTTATAAAAGTTTTGTTGATATCTCGTATTTTTTTCGAGATTATCCTCAATTTTTTTTCAGAATGAACGGAATTCTTTGGGCCTCAGAATTTTTCTCGGGGATTTTTTCCGGAACTTTACCGGGACTTTTCCGTTTTTTTTTTCTTTCAGAACTTTCCTGGATTTTCACTTTCTCGGGTTTTTTTCGAAATTTTTCTCTAGGTTTCCTCAAGCGTTTTTTTGGATTATTCGGTACCTTTGAGATACTTTTAGTAATTTTTCTTCGGGATTTTTCGCGGAAACTTTTTTTGACCTTGGCGATTTTTTCGGATTTTTGTCGATATTTTCGGGAATACGCGAGACCATTTGGAATTTTTTCGGGACTTCTCAGGATGTTTCGGACTATTTCAAGATGATTCAGGATCTGCGGTTAATTTATACATTTATAAACTTTTTTTTATAAATTATGGAGATTTTTTTGGATTTTTCGGGACTTTTAAAGATTTTTTTTCTCGGAATCTTTCGTATTCTTTCTGAAATTTTGTGGGATTTTTTCGGGTAATTTCGGGCTTCAAGGATAATTGGTGAATTTATATCTGAACTTTTCTTGAGACTATTCGAGATTTTTCAGGACTTTCCGAGACCTTACGCGAACTTTCAAGAACCTTTCGGAATTTTTTGGTGGTTTTTTAGGCTGTTTCGAAACTTTACCGGATACGTGTTTCAGGCTCAGTGGTGCTTTTGTACTAAACTATAAGGAACAAAAATTAAAAATAATTATAATCAGAATTTCTTACTCAAAATAATGAAACAAATAGTTTGCCTACATTCAACTTCACACTTCCTTTTCACATCCCCAAACTCTGCTGCTTTTTCTTAAACGTTTCGCTTGTTAACATCGCCATTATTCACACATTAACACAAAATGCGCCTGAGAGTGTTAAACAAAAACAAGCAAACACTTTGTTACTAATGGACGCGTGACACTTGAACCTACACAACTTTGGGAATGAATTTTAAAAGCTTCGCAATTTTTATCTAGTACTATAATTTCGTGACATATTCCTCTCCTTTTGGTGGCGTAGCACTATTTTACACAAAAAAATTTAAAAAAAAAAAACAAATTGAATCACTCAACCGCACGCCACATAGTCGTACGGGACAAGTACGCTGCCTTATGTGTGGTGTGTGCAAAAAAGAGTTGGCAGATGTGTTAGCCAGAAGAAGTGTTGAAGGAACTGTTGACAGGGGAAAAGGGGACTATACTCTGTTCTGACGTGCAAGTTTTTCGCTTCTTTTTCCACCAAATAACATTTGCAAAAGCCATTAAAAGGCTTGCACGTCTGTCTGTCTGTCTGTCTGTCATCGCTTGCTTGTTTGCTAGCCTTGTCAAAGTTGAAGCGAGTACGAGTCAAAATGCCAAACAGACACCCACAACAAATCATATTGACTAGCAATTCGGTAAAAAGGCTTGGGGTTAAAGATACAAGTATGCCAACAACAAAAATGTTGGAAAATCAAATACATACACAGACAAAATCCAAAATAGTAAAGAAAAAGCTAATAAATATGTAGCTATGACGACGATGCTGCTGCCAAAAAAAAAAATTGGATTCTTCTTTCCATTCGGTTATTGATCCTTACCGTAGCACAAAGCAATCGAAATTAAATATTCAAGCGAAATCTCTAGAAATATCTCAATAGAACTAGAAGGAAGATATCCCTATGTGAGAAAAAAAGCTTACTCCCTATTTGGTCTGATTTCGGAGCAATAAGAGAGATTTGTCGGTTTTATACTCCTTTGTTATTCGCTTAGGAGCCAAATGGTAGATATCTTAAGCGTGCGATTATTTGGTTTCGTACTCCTTTACAACTCACTACCGAGCCAAATGGGAGATCTCCCAAAGTGATAAACCCAGGATTATACCTTTTACATGATATGGGAGCTATAGATACTTCATTATAAAGAAATTTTGTGTTTTTGGGAAAATTCATCAAAGAAAAGAATGCAGAAAATATTTCATATTCAAAAATTATATAGAGGGACGAGGTAATTTAATTTTGACACCCAATATGGATTTAAATTAAGTTGCCTCGGTATGTATGACTCCGTTTGTATAAACTTATTAAATATTGTATTATTTTACGCGGAACGCATTACAGATTTCGGCTAATTGGTGTCAGCAATTTTTTAAGGCACCCAGGTTCTTACGTTCCTGATCTTGACCAGTCCTGAGCTTTTATTCTGTGACTATGATGTCAGATGGGCAAAGTCACTTTCGCCACAATCGTCATTAAACCAAGAAGGTATTCCGAAAAGGAAGGCAATCACGAGAGACATAAACAAAAAATAAAATAAAAAATTTTTTCAGTTAAGTATTCAGAAATGACCGCCATCTATTCCTCTATGTTGTGTAAAAATTTCATAGCTGTATCGATTAACAATAGCTCATTCAGGCTGGTTTTCATTACGTCACATTTTGCCGACAAAATTTCACATATTTTGACACAACTTTATCTCCTTTATCCATGCCTATACCGATTATATTATGGGCCAAAAACGGGCAAATATTCGACTTAGCAGCGCATGTACATGACTGAGGACCTCCTCTTATCTGAACTAATCGATATACCGTTTTTTAATCCCATTTGACAATGTGCTATCACTCATTTGACGACAAATGCCATTGAATTTGACATAGTGAAAACCAGCCTTTAGAAGAAAATGTCTCTTCATTTTTACCATGGGAACGTTTCCTCTCTTAATGAGAGCGAATTTACACACCGTTTTAACTAAATTAAACACTGCCTTTTCACTGTTATATATCATATGTGTAGCGTAGGCCAAAATTCAAATCTGTTTGTTGAATTCTCAACACAAAGTTACACAGTTTTACACAAATGTAAAATGTTTAAAATTTATTCATTATGAGCACTTAATGTTTATTATTAGTAGAGAATGTATTTTTGCTTTCAAAATGTTTGCAATTTTAAACATTTCATGTTTGAAACTCAATTTTGAACATTTTCTGTGCATATTTAAACAGATTCTGCTTCAAAAATAAACACTTTTCAGTAGTAGTTTTACAAGCACTTTTTAGAGCGTACATACGCTGTAACTTTTAAACCTTTTTTTTCGCGAGTTTTTGTTTTTTCTGGATTATGACATTCTTGCATCAAAGGTACGCTATGCATATAGCATATCTTACCATTTTATTCGTATTTTGTTTCACATTTTTACTTAATTGTATGTGATTAAAAAATTAAATAAATCATTACGTAAATAACAAATTTTTATAACTAATGTGAAATGCTCGACTTATGGAGCAATGTGCGAGTATTACTCCATTAGGAGCGCTCTTTTATAACTCGCTTAAGAGGATTCCGGGTTAACTTCTTTGAGAGTTTTCCATTATTACTTGTTTGAGAGGAATGCGGCATATTTTTCATTGATTTGAGAGGTTTGCGGGAAATTATTCTCAGAGTACACCCGTATTACTCGCCTAAGAGATTTGTGGGATAATTTCTGTTTATACTCCCTCATTGCTCGTTTGGGTGCTAAAGGGGATTATTCGCCCTCTGAGGGCATCTCAAATTAACACTAGAAAGACTGGAACATCTACATCCCTTGAGCGACGGACAGCGGTCACTTGTCCCAACTACTTTAAAATAAGTTTTTGGAATAAAAAACTTATGATTTGAAATCACAAAAAAAATGGTGTATTCATTTGAAAAAAAAAATAATAATTTTCATTGTATACTCTTATTTTTGTAAAAAAAAATGCTCGGCTATCAAAATATGCCCATTAGCACTTGATAGCCTTGGAAATTGGCATGCCTTGCACGATGGACAGGGGTTATTTGACCCAACTACTTTAAAATTAGTAACAAAAAACTTACAATTTGAAATTGAAAATTGTTTATTCATTTTAGAAACATAAAAATTAAATTTGAATTTTTTTCTTATTTTACTAACAAATGATGTACATGTTTGCCAAAAGGGTCAAATGACCCCTATCTGTCTTTTTAGGCAGTTGTACTATTTATTTAAGTTTGAAAGACAGCAATAAAATAGGAATGCTTTTAAATTAAATTATATGCATTTTTAATAAAAATCACGAATTTAGAAAAAATAATTGGTAAAAGAAATATAGCGGTCAAATATGAAAATGGGTCAAATGACCCCGTTGCCGTCTTTCTAGTGTTACAGGGAGTAAACAAACTAAAACGCTTATACAAAGATGTATATAGGTACCAATGAAGAGTAATCGCAAACTCTAAGGGAGTACACACCGAGCAATCGTTCGATACTCCCAAGTTTACTGGGATTATACTTAAATGAGATTATGTATGCATGTATGTATATACATATATTTATTATACATCAGTGCAAGTATATTTATTATTCAACTTTTTTTGCTTACAATTCAGAGCTTAAAGAACACTCCCTTTATTATTGTTTAAAAGAGACTTTAATCAATTAAAGTCGAACTCTTTGAAATTTCACTTTCGCAATTTAGTACATCCCTCTTAAAACACACTCAGAAAAGTACATACATAAGTACAAACATGCATACTTACATAGGTACATTTATACCACATTCATATGCATTGCCATAACAAAAAGCTTGCTAAGCTTGCTGCTGCCCTAGTAAAAATGCTTAAATTTTGTTTGTCAGCTAACTAAGAAATCCCGAATTCGTCGGACTCTTCGTTACAAAAATTATTAATTTTAAAATTTAAAATAGGGATTCTCTTAGTCGAAGAACATGCGTTAGTTTTAATAGATGATTTAAAGAGAAAAAGTTAAATAAATAAATTTCAAGAGAAGTAAGAAATAAATTGAACCGCAGTTTTAATAAAAAATAAAGTTTTCAATAAAACAAAATAAGAGCCATAACTGATGTGAACAAGAGTTATCAATGAAGAAAATAGTATAAAATATCCAGCAAAGCATACAAATGGAATAACCAAGTAAGAGATTGTACTTTTTCTAATGAAGAGGTTCATTCAGATTCAGTCAGTTAAACCGCAAATGAAGCGTAGAAATACAGAGTTACATGCAAATCAAAGAGATCCAGTTGAGATTACGCTGATATTAATTATGAAAAAATCATTGCCACTTAAGGGAACTTAAAATACCCGCATGTTCATACGATGTATTATAATTAATACGAAAAGAAATTGAAGCATACTCTTAAAGTAAGCAAGCAAGACTCATGTGAATAATAAAGTGTAAAAAAAGCAAAGAGAGAAGATAAAGAAAGTTTACTTCTTCTACACAGTAATGCAGTGTGGATTTTGACCTATTTTCGGCCATTTTTCAGTTAAAAGGTACATTCGTCGCAATTTAAATTAAAAATTCATTTTAAATGTAGTTTTTTTCTTCTTTTTATAATGAAAGTGTCATTTATAATGATAACTTTTACTTAGCTGTTAGTGTTTATGGTACGAAGCAAATGAAATATTGGTCAACGGAGACGACTTGGAAGTCCCAAGGTCCTTATGGCCGTACCTTAAAAGGAAATGGAATGAGCAGCTTTGAAGTTAAAAATACTCAGTCATCACATTCCGTGTAAACCCTGCAAACCATGCTTTCAGAGTTTTCTGAATAGTGAAGAAACCTTAAAGAATTAGTAAAGAAATCAATATTTCCTTCCCGATTTTTTGCCGAATTTTCTAAGAGGAAATTTACCGTGCACATTTCGATTTGCTTACGAAATTTCGGAAGAAAATCGCTGCGATGTGAAGATTTTTTTCGGATTTTTTTCAGAATTTTTTTAGATTTCTTTTAAAAAATTGTACAGAAATTTCTTTACGAGTTCGTGTCAACCGCTTCATATGATTTTCTTTAAAGATTCGTAGAAAAATCGGAACAAAT
>JAPVRG010237133.1:0-14688 GCA_029783565.1 Rhagoletis cerasi
AGAAAATTTTGCTGGATATATCGTTTATAAATTGGGGTTGACAGAACTTGGACATAAATATCAGAGCAATGAGATCATAATTAAATCTCGTAAATTTATTATCTGAGGGTGGACTTAGTTAACCAAATTCTGAGTTTTTAACAGTATTGGAGAAACTATGGCAACAGAACAAAATTTAATGAAAATTTTAATTTGTAACTGCAATGTAAATTTTTCAAGAAAGAATAGGTTAACATTTTTCAGAGTTAGGCACTTGAATAACAATCTAAAAACAACAAAATACAGAGCCAAAAGAAAATGAAAAAAATTACGTCTACAGAAAAGTGATTTCGTGTACTTTTATTTAAAAATGTGGCAGGGCCTTATCTATGTTCAGAAAAATGATAGATAGAAACTACCTTTATATATTTGTATCATGGTGGTCCCATATTCGAATTCCGTCAGGCATAACATCAAAATAATAATATGAAATTTCGAGCTTTTTTTTTTAAGTGTTCAAAGTAAGTTTTGTATGAGGATATTTATATAGAAACTTGCTTAAAGAAAACAAACTAGCGATTACGTCTGCTTGACCCCTGCATGACTTTACAACCCACTTTAAGTTAGTTTGTCATAGCTAATTAAAAGTGAGGTATTTATCGAAATCCCGCAAAAAGCTAGCTACAAGTTTGTAATTTTTATAAATTGATAATTTTTCACTGCAGGAGTCTCTTAAAAACAAACTCTTACATATATGTATGTACATGTAGCTTCAGACCAGAAAACAACGTATATAATATCACAAGGCTTCACTTTAGAGTCTAAAGTTTGGACTAAAAATTAATAAACTTCCATTCATAAATTTTATATTTTTATTAAGATATAAACTGAATTTAGGACTTGTAGATAGAGATAAGTTGTTTTATCAAATGTCTGTAGATATGAATGTACCTAAGCGGTTTTTTCAAAACGTAAGTTAACTTAAAAAAGTTTGTAGTCCTATAGGTTTTAATTTAAGTAACGTTAAGTCTACATCAACTGCACTTTTAAAGAATGGAACTTTACCGTTTAAAATATATTCATTCATATTCTGCAAAAATCCTCTCAGTTCCACAAAATCTGAAATGAAAAATAAAAAACTTTAGAAATTATCCAAATTGTTAAAATGTTATAGTTACAACTTCTGGTTGCTGGTTCTCCATCTAAGGTTATGACGTAAGACGAATTTAAATCCATTTGGGATTTCTAGATATGAATGAGAGGAATAAATAAGAAATGTATTAGATTCATAATTCTGAAACATTACAATATTTTCTACCAGCAGACCCGGCAGACGCTGTCCCGCCGAAACGTTGGCTCGTCTGCTATTAGCTGGTACCTGTGTGAAATATGAAATTGTATGCATATTTTTTTTCTTTATTTGATGGTTACTCTTCGAGTTATGGGATTCCAAAGAATAGTAAAAATTAAAATAAGGTTATTTCTAAAGTATTTTTCGTATTGAAAACATAAATTCAAAAAATTTCTAAACTTTGCAATTGGGTGAGAATTTTTTTCTTATACCACACCGGAAGTGAAAATTTAAAAACAAAATTTGAGAAACTTCGACCAATTTTTTTCTTAAATTTTTCCCCCAAATATAGCCTCAGGTATAATTATAATACCCTAAAAGTTTCGAAGTGGGATCTGCATTAGTTTGGGACGTACGTATATTTGTTCACATATAGCTCGTACTAAGTATGATGCTAGTGAATTCAAATAAATTTTCAAATAACTTGAAACGCATGTATGTATGTATGCAGTTTGTTACAGCTCTTTGATATACGCAAGTAGAATATTGGAATATCAATGTTAATTACCATAATTGAATAAACTTGTGAAATTTAAATTTAAATACAATAATGAGTTTTAAGACCAGTATGCAGCTCTTAAGACAACGATTAAGAAAAAATTGCCATTATTTCGTGTGTGTGTGTCCAAGGAATTTTGACATCTAATACTTCACCAGCCTGTTGCCTCACTTTTTCCTCAAGAAATAATGGAACGGGCATATATTTCTGTTGCAAGCATGGGTTGCCTTGCGCTCTTTTTTCACAAAAAACTTTAGAAAGCCGTAGTAGAAAGCGTAGCGAATTTCTTAAGAACTGCGTACTGGCTCAAGAACATTTTACACAAGAAAATTTCTTAGCCATTTCTTGTACGTCATTTTATAAGCAGTTTTCGCTTTTCTTGAGAGCTGCACACTGGCCTTTAACAACATTTGTTTCACATTTTTTTTTCCAAATCGTTGTCTATATTGACCGGTTCATGTGAATACACACATATTTATTTAGTAAAACTGACATGAAATTTAAATATAATGAATAATAATAGTAGCGAGTTTAGAATGTTTTTTTTTATAGCTTTTATAATTCTACACTGGGAATCTATACTAGAACTGGTTATTTTTACAAGAATGCCGCCGGCTGTTGGAATAGGGGCATGCAATTTTTTAGTTCCTGGAATAGCAATTGCAGAATCAAACCTGGGTTACCAGAATGTTCTTTCACGTTGAATATCATCTTTAGAACATTAGTAAATCGCAGTTTGTTTTAAAGATGAGGATGCCCATGAGATGTTGCGTGGAAATGTATATCTGCTTTCGTATTGAAATCAGTTTTATAAAAAAAGAGGTTCGCAAAGTTAAATCTATTTTTAAAATGTTGAGGGGCACCATCTGTAATATAAATAATTTTCGATGCAGCTATTGCTTTTTCTAAAAGGTGCTTGTGTGGAATTTCTTGTCGTCGTGAAATGACACCTCTCCGTTGAATTGATACACATCATTTTTCGCAAGCAATCCTTATAGGACGAAAGTTCCATTATGGTTTCAGCTGTAAGATTAGCGATGTCGCCACCATCCAACATCCAAATTAGCTTCACGTTTTGGTGGTAAGTGCAAACACAAACCAAATTTTTTCTAGGTTCACCAGCGAGGACACATTGTTTGGGTCCTAAAGTAAAAAACTTTGTTAAACCTACTTTATTATTCGGTTATTCCTCCGTGAATTTCTTGTATAGCTCATCGAGGTTGTACATTGGAAGTTGGTTCTGCATGTGTGTTTTTTCCATCTTCCAATTTAATAGATATAAAGTCCTTTTTGCCAGGCATTACTCGGCTATTGTCTTTTCGGAGAAAAAACATGTCCCCAAGTTTTTGGGCACGAGTGCGCTCGGGTATAAAAATATAAGTACTTGTACTTTGTAACTTCATTTAAATTACAAAAAAGTTTCTCGGTGTACACATACATTTTGTAGATGTATTCAATATAGTATTAAGGTTGTAATATATAGCATTAAGGTTGTCGGCAAAGTTTCTTACGCATTCTTGTGTGTCGGTTACTTCTACCCTGTGAGATACCTGTAGAGACGAGCTTCTGATAGGCTATTAAAGCATTTGTATTAAATGCAATTTCAACAAAAGCCCGGAACTACAGGGTAGGTCACGGGAGCGCTCAAAATGTTTTAGGCAGGCAGTGTCGTTAATTAACAATAGCTGAAATAAAGAAGACATTTAATGAATAAAATTAGTAACTCAACTGATCTAAAAATGTTCGTGTTCATATAAAATGTAGAAATATAAAATTTTAGACCGATCTGACAACGTTTAGACGAGTAACATGTGGATTTTTTAGGATTTCACACAAAAAGAAAATTCAGTGTTACTTTAAATTCAAATAGGTCATTCAGTCCTCACTTTGTCTTGATTTTTAAACTTCATTCGAAAAACATTGGGTCCGAATTTTTCGGAAAATTAAGTTGGAAGATAAAAATTGAAGAGGCTAGAATCAAAAGGATCTAAGTAGGTCTGACATTGTTTTGAGATAATTAAGGTTAAAGTTGATTACTTATTGTAAATTCTGGGTAAATGCATTTGAGTACCTTTATTGCCCGGCCAATAGATGGCACTACAATGTCCGAAATGACTTGGATCTCTTTGTCACCAAATAAACACTACACTTAACTATACAAATATGGCTATAACTTATATTTTCAAAAAATGTCACTTAGATCCTTATGATTCTAACCCCTTCAATTGTAATATTTTGCTAAGTTGAAAAGTTTGATTATTTAATATGCACATATGTAGTTAAAAATTATAATTCTATATATTATTCTGAAACAAGACGCTTATTCCCAGTGATCTACTAATCGTACAGAGACAAGTTATTTATCAAATTAAAGTGCTCGATCTGAAACTTTGCACAAACTTTTCAGATTTAAGATTCACTTAACCACTTCTGGGGGCCAATTCCTGTTCTGTGAAAACGTGAAGTGAAAACATTTTTTGCTTATATAAGTTTCACTTGTGTGTTTGTTTGCTTGCTTGCTTGCTTGCTTGCTTGTTTGTTTGTAACTCTCTTCTGGCAGCTGCTGCAAGCGTGTTTTTTAGTTTTTTTAAACTATATTCTGCTTATTTTAATTTTGATGCAGTTCAATGTTGATTCTTTTACTTTTATTTGGCTTTGCTTTTTGTTTTCGCTCAATTTATTTTTATAATTTTTCTAAACAAAAGAAAAAACTTTTGAAATGAAGTGAGCCATACAAATTTTGAATTTATTTACTAAGCAAATGTTTTTTTCGGCTTTTGAAAATTAAATAACTTCTCTGCAAGAAGGTTTGTTTAAGAAAATACGTGTACATATATGGTATATAGGGTATGGAAATATCCCTTTTCCCTAGCAGTTTAGTGTGGGCAACAATGATGTTTTTCAAATAAGGCAGATCGGAATATGCGCTCTCTGGGAAGACAATACCTGTAATTATTGTACCATGCCTTTTACTCAATTTATTCAAGAAAAAATAAAAGTGAACGGTATGAAATTTGAAGAAAATGCAATTGCTTAGTTTTTATGCATACCATTGTGTTTAATATTATATTATTTTAAATTATTTGTGTTTATCATTTCAACAAAAACAAACGCCAAACTAATCGGATAAGTGCTTTAGTTCGGTCAACCTCATATACATAATATTGTTTTTATATGAAAACAAAATATAAGCTGTTAGCAAGCTTTAATTGTATAGCTTATGTTTCTTGACTTTTAAATTATAGAAATCATATCCAATAAGCTTAAATAAATGCTCATATAAGGGTAGAGGTAAAAGTTTTTGAATTTAGAGCATATTGCACACCTAGATCGAAAGTGAGCTATCTAAAAATTCAATGAGGTAAATATATCTGCTTGTGGATTGTACAGATTCAGCGAAATTAATACAAAAAACAGGTATAACAGTAGTATTTTAGTTCATTTATATAATCATGAAGAAAAAAATATTAGCATTAACTGGATGTCAGTCCTATGACTTGATTCATGCAAAAAAATCGCATTGATTTTTGATAATTTTTTTTCTGTTGGTGCACTCTTTTCCTTTACTTTGTATGGAAGAAAATGCGTGATAGCGACAGCAAAAAAATTATCAAAAATCAACGCGATTTTTAGTAACTTCAAACTTGCACTTTATTGCACCTAGAATTTAATAAACTATAAACTGCTTACCAAAAATCAAAATGCTTGGAATTGCGATGAAAAGTTTGTGGAATTTTTATAATTTTTGTAAAAAGTCTGAAATTTGGATTTAGATAAAGAGCTATACTTCTATACAAAATTAATAAGCACTTAACAAACAAAAGATAAATAGTCGAAAAAAGTCATGTCGAATAGTTAAGTAGAAATGTTTGTTTTCCTACAAATACGAAAATCTCAATATGTGGATTTATTTTAAAAACAAATTCAGTTTTTTTTTTACTTTTTCACTTATTTCTACTGAACTCATCGACATGAGGTAGAATCCATCAGACAAACTTAATTTTTATTTATACGCAGATTTTGTCTTCGGAAAAACTACGTCAAAATTTAATTTATTAAAAACTTTGAAATTTGCCATTTTTTGACACTTTAACAGCTTCTTGAACTTGAAATCAGCATCACAGAAATATTTAGCTAAGTTGGTAAATTTGATTAAAAAATTAGATAAAAAAAATTTTTTGGAAGTAGGGGGGCCCGACACATATTTAGTACCGGGCCCGGATTTTCTCTCGACGGCCCTGATCATGAGACCACAGATGGCGGAATGTTGCCAAATGAAATTTAGGGGCAAGACTGTGAATCCATGATCTGCGTGTCAAATAGAAGTAAACTGCATTAAAAAATCGCTGTTACAAATTTTTTCGTTTTCCCGAACAAATTTATCTAATTTTAATGGGCTAAGTGAAAAATTAAAATTTTCACTGAATTTGAATTTTTCATTTTCACTTCAGCATTTCATAGAACGCAAATCGGCCCCCTGATATATATTTACACTAGCTTTTGCCCGCGGCTTGACCCGCGTGATGTTCGGTTAAAACTAATAAATTTTATTTAAAAAAATTGCAGATTGTCTCTAGGTTGCAGAACATGGTAAATTTGTCGAGTTTCAACTAAATTGGCAATTTCAGTGTAAAAGAATTTGTATTTCGTAGGTAGTCTTTATACTACTTGCACTTTTTAAATTATTTTTATAGGTGGAAATTGGGGAAAGGTGGAAAATCTTTGCTGTAAAACAGGGACATTAGGGTTATAATCTTTATGTTCCGCTCAAATGTATCCGTTATTATGTGATTTTTATTTTGATCTTTGCAATGATCTAAAAATTCAAAAATTCGGTCCCTGCCGTAAAGGCGAAAGATATACATTTTGTAAATGCTCACTTAAATAGAATTTGATTTTTAAAACAGGTGACACCCTCTTCAAAACTGATTTATTATTGAAGATTTCTTAAATATCTTTTGTTTGACATGCACATTGTAATATTTCATGAAATTTAATTGAACGTTTAAACAGTTGGTAAACCTCTTTAAGATATATTCGGATTAAAGATTTTTTCGTTTAATGTTCATATTGTTATATTTAATTAAAGTAATTGGGTCAATTTCATTTAAATAGGTGGCATCTATTTTTAAAATTTTCTTTCGAAATAAAGCCTTATTAAAATATTTTCTTTGACTTATCATTTTGTGATGTTTTATTTAACTTATTGATTTAATTTCAATTGACTTTTAAACAGGTGACAACTCTCTTTAAAAATATTTACGAATCAAATCTGTTTCATAGCTCTTTCGATCTACATCCATACTGTAATACTTTATTTAACTCTTTTCAAGATATTTTCAAAATGACGCTTTCATAGACCTAATTCGTTTGCCACCGATATTGTAATACTTCATTTAAAAATTTGAAAAGGTGGCAATCCTCTTCAAAATGTATTGGTATCCATACTGCAAAATTTTGTTAAATTTTTATTTTAAAATATAATTTAACTTTTTGAGCAGGTTGCAGCGAAAAATATGCTATGCGAAAAATAAGCTCTATCTTATTCCAGGTTGTAAGCTATCTCTATGCTAAATTTTATCTGAGGAAAGAGCAACAGACATACTCACACTTAACATTAGTAGGATTACATTAACTTGTCAATTAAATTGGTTTTAAATTCCAACCCTCGTCAAAAATATTTTCGAAATAGATACAGCTTTCCTAAATCCTCCCTCGTTTGATACCCATATTAAAATATTTTGTTTATCTTGTTGATTAAATTGCTTTCGAATTTTTACTTTTCTGCCTATATCAAAATACTTCATTTAACTTGTTAGTGAAATTGATTTTGAATTTCTCAGCAGGGGAAGCCCAATTTAAAAATATTTTTGATATAAAGCTTTCTTAAACCTCTCCTGTTTGAGTAAACTGATTTTTACATTTTGAACAGGTGCTAACACTCTTAAAGGATATTTCCGTAAATAATAGTTCTTGAACCGATTTTGGATGACACCCACATTGTTGTGATATTTTATTTAACCTATTAATAAATGGACTATAACTTTTAAAAAATATTTTCGTTTGACACTTACATTGTTGTAACATTTTAATTTACTTATTTATTAATTAATTATAACTTTTGAAAAAGGTGGCAACCTTCTTTAAAAATTTTGTTGTAACATTTTACTTCACTTATTATTATTATTAATATTTTATGAGACATGAAAAAATGGGACTCGACTTTTAAACAGGTGTCATCATTCTTCAAAACATTTCAAACTAAAGCTTTCTTAAACCTCATTCTTTTTCACCCATACTGTAATACTTTATTAACTTATTAATAAAATTAAATTGAACTTTTTAAATCGGTGGCAATCCTCTTTAAAAATTCTTTTGTAATGAAGCTTTTTTAAATCTAGTTCATTTGGTATCCTAAATGAAGGATTTCGTTGTGCTTATAATTTAAAACGATAGTTAAATTTTTAATCAGGTGGCAGCCCCTTAAAAAATATGCGATATGCACATCCAGGTCATAAGCTACCTGTGTACCAAGTTTTTACCGAACAAAGGGCAACAAACTTACTCGCACTCGTCAAAAATATTTTTGAAATAGATGCAGCTTTCTTAAATTTTCCGTTTGATACCCATATTTTATTTAACTTGCTATTTAAACTGCTTTTAACTTTATTAATAGGTGGTAACTTTTTTCAAACAAGTTTTCGACATTTAACTTTCTCGTCTCTCTCTTGTTTGGCACCCATATCAAAATATTTCATTTAACTTGTTAGCCAAATTGATTTTGAATTCCTAAACAGATGGCAACTCCATTCAAAATTTTTATTCTGATATGAAGATTTTTTAAACCTCTCTTGTAATATCAAATTATTACGCTCAATTAGTTATCTCAATTGATTTTAACTTTTTATCAGGTGGCAACCCTCTTAAAGGATACTTGCGAAATAAACCCACTTTAGTTTGACATCCATATTGTTGTGATATTTTATTTATCTTATTAATAAATTGACTTTAACTTTTTAACAGGTGGCAACACTCTTAAAAAATATTTTCGAAATAAATAGCTTTGAACCTCCTTTCATTTGACACCTACATTGTTGTAACATTTTGCTTACTTTTCTAAATAATTAATTCGAACTTTTGGAAAAGATGGCAGCTCTCTTAAAAAAATATACTAAATTATATTTCAGGTTATAGTCTATCTTTATGTTAAATCTCATTGAAGAATATTAAGGAGTTTTGGCGTGAAAGAGCTACAAAAATACTCACAAAGTTTCACATTTATAATATAGTAGGAAGGATAGTAGGATAGGATTGAGCAAGGCATCGCTACGTTCAGTTCGATAGGCACCAACAATCTAATTTTAAAAATTAAAACTCAAATTCACACACACACATTTTCATTCTTAGGGCCAGCTTTACAGTGCTGGTTTCAACTCAGTTTAAACTAAGTTTAGTTAAACTCAGTTTAAATTTAAACTGAGTTTAAACTACTGACCAGTTTTTCAGTGCTCCATAAAATAATTTATTATACTGTTATTATTTTATTATATTATTATTTTATTATACTAAAACGGCAAATAGACAGAATAGCAGCTGATAGCTTAAACTCGGTTTAACCCAGCCAGATTGGGTGTTTAAACTAAGTTTAAACTACGTTTAACTTTGACTGAAAAACTGCAAACTGAGTTTAAACTCAGTTTAAACGACAAACAGAGATAAACTTGCACTGAAAAACTGGCCCTTAATCTCAAACAACAATTTTGAACAGTTTAATTTTTTTATTTTCAATTTTATATGATTTTATAATGCTGGCAAACTTATCTACATACATATATCTATCTATTCTATACTAATTATAAAAAGAGCAGTCCTTTTTTGTAACAGGTAATCTCGCGAACGGCTGGTCCGATTGTAATGAAATTTCGTATATAAATAGCATTCAGCAACCACCAGGTTTTAGGCCAAAAAAAATGTACTTTTTTCCATTAGGTGGACCAGGGTCCGATCTATTCGAAAAAATCTTCTTATGGTCCGATTTGCCTTAAATTTGGTACGTTGGTAGTTTTTGCCTAGGTTAGCATATAAGATCCTTTTTTTCCGGGAAGTGGACCAGGGACCGATGTATTCGAAAAAATCGTATTGATGGTCCGATTTGCTTAAAATTTGGTACTTAGGTAGCTTTTTGCCTAGATTAGGATAAATGATCCTGTTTTCCGGGAAGTGGACCAGGGACCGATCTATTCGACAAAATCGTATTTATGGTCCGATTTGCTCACAATTTGGTACGTCGGTGGCTTTTTGCCTAGTTTACCATATTAGAGCTGGGATACTGTCGATAGTAAAGCCACTCGATAGTTTTCGAAACGATAGTTTAAAACATCGATAGTATCGATAAATTAAATTACTTTGTAAATTAAAGATATCATATATTTTTTTTTAATTTCACAAAGAACTTCTTTTAATAATAAAATTAACTTATTAATTTATCAGTCCATCTGAATTAAATATACTTATAAACATACAATTCCAAGTACTTGAATAACGATAGGCAAAATCTTTAATTATTTTTTACATGGAAAAATTAAATTCAGATTTTGTTTGTCGTTTTTCAAGCGCAAAGAAGAGAATATGGTAGTAATAATACATTTTAAGTACTACAAAATCAAACAAAACAAAAGGTAATACAAGTTTAAATTGACAACACATACTTACATGTGTATATCAGTTCAACTGAGATCAAGTACGAAGGTGGATATTTAAATCCGGACAGGGGAAATTATTAAAGTACTGGTCAAAATAATAGCACCACAACATTATTACCAGTTCGACTTTTTTTTTGTTTAATGTTCATTTATTATTTAGCCTCAAACAATGAAGTTGTGGAGATGTGAGGAAATATTTGGAAGTTTCGCTAAAACCCGACATCGATGGTTTTCAAAAACTATCGATAGTGGTGAGAGTTTTGAACTATCGATACCAACGATATTACTATCGATAGTATCCCAGCTCTATAGCATATATGGCTCTTTTTTTCGGGAAGTGGACCCGGGACCGATCTATTCGAAAAAATCTTAATATGGTCCGATTTGCTTAAAATTTGGTATGTAGGTAGCTTTTTGCCTAGATTAGAATAAAGGATATTTTTTTCAGATTAGATTTTCTGGGAAGTGGATCAGGGACCGATCTATTCGAAAAAATCTTATTATGGTCCCATTTGCCTAAAATTTGGTACGTAGGTAGTTTTTTGCCTAGATTAGCATATAGGATCCTTTTTTTCGGGAAGTGTACCAGGGACCGATCTATTCGACAAAATCGTATTTATGGTCCGATTTGCTCAGAATTTGGTACGATGGCGGCTTTTTGCCTAGATTACCATACACGGTTCTTTTTTTCGGGAAGTGGACCCGGGACCGATATATTCGAAAAAATCGTATTTATGGTCCGATTTGCTTAAAATTTGGTACGTAGACAAGTGGACCAGGGACCCATTTATACGAAAAAATCGTACTTATGGTCCGATTTGCTTCAAATTTGGTACGCAGGTAGATTTTTGCCTTAATTAGGATGTAGGATCCTTTTTCCGGTAAGTACGCCAGGGGCCGATCTATTCGCAAAATATCTTATTTATGGTACGACTTGATTGAAATTAGGCACACGTATATAGATACACGCTGTGGTGTAGTGGTAAGCAGTGCGCGCTTCCACTCCGCAGGCCTGGGTTCAAGCTCTGGTCAAAGCAACATCGCCAAAAAATGTTGAAAAAAGGTTTTTTCTTAACAGCGGTCGCCCCTCGGCAGGCAATGGCAAACCTCCGAGGGTACTTCTGCCATGAAAAAGCTTCTCATAAAAATACAATCGCCGTTCGGAGTCGGCGTAAAACTGTAGGTCCCTCCCCTTTGTGTGACAACATCAAGGCGCACGCCACAAATCGGAGGAGAAGCTCGGCCAAACACTAACATATGTGTAAGCGCCAATCTATTATTATTATTATATAGATACACGAAGAATATAATTTCATCGAGAGGTGTTTTAAGCCGCCGCATGGCAAGCCGGTATTAGCTATCTAGAGAACGCTCTATTTGTAAGACGTGATTTTGCAAACGGCATGTCCAATTTTAATGAAGTTTTGAGTATAAATAGTTTTCAGCAACCACCATATCAAGGGGCAAATTCGTCACCAGCAAGTTTTTTTTGCGACAAGCAGAAACAACGGAGACAGCTAATCAGCAGGCAATTTTCCTTTTCATGCACGAATACCCGACTTAGTTGTTTACAACTTTGCTTTCAGGTGGTACAACTGCTCACTCCACATTCAAATTGCCACTAAATGTATGTATGCAGGAGCAAACTTTTTGCAGCCTTCGAAAAAAATGCCCGCTATGGAAAGTTTTACAGTAAGCCGTATTTATACTGTGGGATGAGTGCACTGTGACTAACCGTGCTCATATGGAAGCAGTCGACCGCACTTTATGAAATTTAAGAAGCTGTGATAAGATTTTTTGAGGCGTAACTTTTCTTTTCGGAGGGGACTTTCGGCAGACCTTACCAGCTGTAGTAAAAGGTACCCGAGCGGGCATCATCAAAGCATGCCTTAAAACAGCGGCTTTGCGGCATGATAGTAAGAAATTGCATTTGCGGACAAATATTAGAGCCCATCTTGATTTGCTTTATTGAAAATATTTTAAGCAAACCATACAACTGGCTGTGCGAAAAAGCAATTGCCTCGCCAAGGAATATTACTGTTGATGAGATTAGTAGCATCGCAATGCAAAAAATTGGTGGAGAAATTAAAGAGTATGCTTCCATCGACACAGTACTTAACCTTGAAGATGCAATCCAATATCCCGCTGAATTCTTAAATTCGTTAAACCCTGATGGCTTAGCGCCTCATAAACTAACTCTTATAAATGGGATTCTAGTTATATTGTTACGTAATCTTCGACCACCCGCACTTTGTAATGGCACACGACTGGTAGTACAATAATTGCATAACAATATTATAGAATGCATTATTCTTACAGGATCAGGATCCGGACAAACAGCGTATATTCCACGTATACCTATGATTCCAACAGACGTGCAATTTTAGTACAAACGTCTTCAGTGTCCTGTAAAGGTTTCATTCGCTATTACAATTAACAAAGCTCAAGGAAAAACATTTCAATTTGTGAGAATTGAATGCTTTACACATGGTCAATTACATATACATATGTTGCTTTATCAAGAACTAGAAATACCGACAATCAAACTATATTACTGCCTTTATATGACAAAACCAAAAATGTAGTGTATTTCGAAGTGCTTTAAAACACTCTTTAAATAAAAAAATCTTTTTAGTCAGTAAATAATATTAATCTATATAGAAAACAGAATACAAAATTGGAGTTTCTATAAAAATTAGCATTAAACAGTGCTTGAACCGTCGCATACGGGCAGCTAGTTGTTAATAAAAAAGGTAGTCTAATGTACATATGGCCATACATATGAAACTACATATGTAGATATAAATATACGTATGCATAAATTTTTTTTTTCATCTTCAGCTTTATTGTTTGCAAACACATCGCCGGCTGAATTCTAAAGCAGTCACATAGTCACAGGCGCAGAGTACATACATATGTACATATCAATCACTTTTATTAGACACAAAACAACGAACATCAAAAATAAATTCACCGTATCCTCTGAAGCCCGCAGATACAAGCTTGATTGCTTGCAAACCGCCTACCAATGTAAAGTTTTAAAACACTGCAACTGTTAAGACTCTAGACTGCAACGAGTCCTAATATACATATGTAAGATGCGGACAACGGTGTAATGAATTGTTTTTGTCCGCGCAATTCAGTAATGAAACCTTCACCATATAAGCTATGTCGTCTGTATAGCATAAGGAAAGCAACTGCATCTTGCCTATGTACTACAACACTGGAAGCGCCATTGCAGTAAGCATCGGAGACACGTAAAGAAAATGGAAGCTTCCCTTCACACGAACATGCATATACACCTATGTATGTATTTACATGAACATTTGCATTTACAGATGATGCACCTTTAACATAGCCACATTCCAAGATACACAAGAAGTATAAATGGGTGAAATCTCATTTTCTTTCCAAATAAAAAAATAGAAATAAGAGTAGAGAGAACATCGACCTTCAATTAGCTCCTGAATTCTGAGTGTTTGGTCAATGAATTTGTGACCAGCATCTAACTTCACAACGATGACGAAAAAGGAACGGAATGTGCGCAGCGCATGCGCGTGACAAGCTAAGCATTTTTGTAGGTAGATATGTATGCACATTCATACGTACATATTCACATATATGTACGTATGTAGGCATACAAATATACTTACATATATACATACATACATATGTTTGCATGTGCCGCGGTGAGCTTAAACAAGTTATCAAACATCAAGACAATAACGAAATTTTTTCAAAGCTGTATCCCAGGACAAATAGCAGATATCCCGAACCAGAATCAAAATCACCCATGTAGCCCTTTTTGAGAAATGTTAATCTCTCTTCAAAATTTCGTTATTTATCTCTTATCAAATGTTAATGCAAATGGCTAGTTATTAGGGATGGACACCGTTTCCAAAAGATCGGTTTTTCGATTAATCGCGGTTTTTTATTCAGGTTTTAAACCGTTGGAAAAAACTGAATGAAAAACCTGATCTTTTCGGTTTACCGAAAAAAAACCGAATTATAAAAATACTCCAAAAAATACACAACACCTATTTAATATGGCGTTCATGCTCAGCACGCATTTAGCATTTTAGCATTTTGTCAAAAAATGCGACGCATTTTCCATACGAATGCTAAAATGCTAAATGCTAAATGCTAAAATGCTAAAT
>JAPVRG010237134.1:0-14608 GCA_029783565.1 Rhagoletis cerasi
GGTCACAAAATTTTGAAATCGGGCAATGACCACGCCCACTTTCCATGCAACGGCAATTTACAGAAATACTGAAGCTAATTTACTCAAAATTTATGTTTTCAATAATTCCTTAGCAAGAAGTACGATTATAACAAATTTTTGTGAAAATGGGCGTGGCATCGCCCACTGACTACATATGTGTATCTCGGTAACTTTTATCGATTTCTACCAAACTCGGTATGGTTAATATACTTACTTGACACAAAAAAGCAAGCTGTTGAATAAGTTTAAAATCGGGCTAAAATTACGCTCACTTTTCATGTAACGGTAAATTTCAGAAATATGAAAACTTTGATATTTCGAAATTCAGAAACGGTAATTTACTCGAAGTTGCTACTCACAACAATCTCTTAACAAGAAGTAAGATTTTTATGGACTTTAGGAAAAGGGGCGTGACACCGTCCACTTATGAATACTTAAGTTTATATCCGTAACTGTTTTATCGATTTCTATCAAACACAGCTAAGTTGTTTCTTTAAGTCTAACTGATCGATAATATTTGAAAAAGGGGGGAAACCACCCCTGTTTACCACGTAAGGGTAGATTTCCGCATCGTGAAAAAACGATATTTCATACGTGCGCCGGGTATTTAATATTCGGTTTCACCCGAACTTAGACTTCTTTACTTGTTTTTATTACTTTTCTTCAGTATTGCCACAACTTCGCCAACTAATGTTTTAATAGTGTCAACTCCCGATTGTAAATTAAAATTCCGGGTGCAACTCCGAAAAGTGGCAGGCAAACCAATGCACTTTTTGAGGGTTCTCATTTGATTCTAAATTTAATTAAATTCGAATAAAGTTGTACGAAAAACAGATGCATCATTTTAAGGTAATTGTATAAATATCTCAGGAAGAATCTTTACCCATAACACGAATATTCAAAGGAGTCGACCGAACTTCGCATTCGGCTTCGGCTATAAAATGGCCGAACTTTGGTTGACAACTTTTTTGTTAAAAAATTGGGTAGACTAATGTCGAGTTTCTGTTAGATATTAAAATTCTCGTTCCCATAACAATAGGATTTTCGCTTCTGGAACGATTTGATTCTGACACTGTTAGTTCAGTAGCTTTCCTCAAAAGGGTTTGGGAGTGTTTTATGCTGTCATAAAAACAAAAACGGAAAATTCCATGAAGCTGTAGCGACTGCCAGTAGAAACTGCCACTATTGTATTTTTTAGTTAACCTTCTACAAACTAATCAAACTACGACTCTGATTTCTTTTGCCATTTTTATGTACTGGTGCTAATGTAAAAAGATGAAACGAAATCGGTTCTATTCCGGATCCGGTTGGACTTCAAAAAGTGATGTTCGGTCGGTCCTTAATTTTAATTAAATTGTAAATTGAAAAATTTTGCCTGGAGTTTTTAGGTTAACTCACGCATCTTTTGTTTAACATTTCAGATATCTCTGAATAAAGGTGTATTTCAAGTGTTTATGACAACATGAGCTACAATCAGAAGCCACCAGGTGCCGGCGGTAGCGGCATGGGCGGTGGTATACCACCCAATGGTCCAAATAATTCGCAGCAGGTTGCTAAAACTTTGGCTGGCATACAACAACAAATGCAGAGTCTGGTTCATGGTCAAAATACATTGCCGCAGTCATCGCAGGCTGAGCTCAATGTATTCTTACAGCAGCAGCGTTTTCAAAATATGTTGAAGCAACAACAATTACTGCATTTTCAAATGCAGCACCAGCAACAACAGCAACACCAACAACAGCAGCAGCAGCAACAACAGAAGGATCGCGGCGGTGGTAGTGTTGGTATTGGGGGTGGTGGTGGTGGTAGCGGCGGTGGAGAGCCATTGGCGCTGACCCGCACCCCGGCCGCTGCCGAGCTGTTGAACAAAACGTTTCAGCATCAACAGCAGCAGCCAAATGGTAGTGCCGCTGCTCCAAATGCCGCATTGAATCAATTTCAGCAGCAATTGCAGGCATTACCGCCCAATATCATCCAACAGCTGCAAACCTTGCAATATCAAATGCAACAACATCAACAGCAGCAACAACACCAACAACAGCACCAGCAGCACCAACAACAGCAGCAGCATCCATCTCAGGCGCCGCCAGCGCAACATCATCCAACTCATCAGCAACCGCCGCCATCGGCGCAACAACAACAGCAGCCACAGCCGTTGTTGACTGCACATCAACAGCAACAACTTCATGGACAATTTCAGCAGCAACAGCAAAAAGCGCTCCAGCAATTTCAGCAGAGTTTGCGTTACTTCCCAACGGCTGCTCCGACTCAGCCGACCGCTGCGCCTCAATCAACAGTTGCAGGCAATAAAGGGGTCAGCGCTGCGTCCTCATCGCAGCCTCCATCGCAAACACCACCATCCACTGCAATCGGCAATCAACTAAAAGCACCCAATTTGCCGCCAAGCACTCAAATAACACCGGTACCAGGTAACGCTGGTCCAGTGAGCATTATTGGTGGTGCAGCACAGCAGTCTACTAAAAACACTGCTAGCAGCGCTCCAGTTACCACGGCAACATCGGCTGCACTTTCCAGCGTTGCTGGCGGCGGTGGTGGCAGCAATGCTGCATCCGCAGTGGGTGCCAAGCAGGTACCCACCCCCTTAATTTCGTTGCTGCCTACCAAAACTGGCACTTCAACCGCTGCACCAACTGCTGCACACCAACAAAGCAAATTTGGTGCTGGTAAAACTTCACCAGTGGTAAGCGCCATACCACCACCATTCCCCACACACTTCCAGAAGCCGCAATCTGTCGTACCAAGCGTCAATACAGCTACTACCAACATAACACCTACAGGCAAGGTTGGCGCAGTGCCAACTGGTGCAGCAGCAATGGCATCTAGCGCTGCTACTGTAACTGGAACAACCAAGCCATCACAGCAGAGCGCGAATCCTGTACCGCTTACAAAACAAGCATCCCCTGCGCCACCTCCCACTTCGCAATTGGGAGGAAATACTAGCGCAGCTACGGCTTCTTCGACTTCAACACCGCCTGCAGCGGCAGTGGCTGCGGCCAAAAGTGGTACGACAGGTGGTACAGAACAAATTACCGCAACACAGAAGGCTGCAAATTCAACAGCAGACTCACCTGCGGGCCCAGGTGTCAACACTACACCCATTTCTGCCGCGGAGAAGAACGTCAAGCTGGCAACGCCGGAAATAGTAGAAGAAGCTAAACGCGCTGAATCGGCGGGCAATGCTCCTGCCAAAGCGAAAGAGGAACAAAGTTCAGACAACGCTGCGAAACCATCTGCAGTCGACATAAAAACTGATGGGGCATCAGGCAAAGGGACTAACAGTATTGTTGAAGATGCTAAAGCCCTGAAGCCCGCTGATGCTGAAAGTCCGGCCGAGAAGTTAAATGCACCTGTTGAGGGTGACAAAGTGTCAACGAGTGTTGTAAGTGGTTCTGATGCTAAAGGCGATGCAAAAACGGAGCAAAACAAGTCACCAATTGCAAAGGGACAAGAACGTAATGAAATTGCAGCTCCGAAAATCGAATCTGGAGACAAAGTGGTGGAGGAAAATAAGGTAATCAAAAAAAAAAAAAGTTCCAAATGTCTTAAGTAGATATAAATAAACTTATTTACCTGTTCGGGCCATTTCATTAAGTAGCTTTAAAAATTTATCAGCCCTTGAAACACAAATTTTGTTCTAAAAAAAGGTGTTTGAAGGGCAGACAAATTTTAAGATTTACTTGAAAAAAAAAACGGACCTTAGTATTTTATAAACGTAATGACAATGCAACTTCAACTATTTCAGAATAATAATAAGTTAGAACCCACTGCAGCTTCAACCACAAAAGTAATTAACCTTGCAGCAGTTGAAGAGCCACAGGTTTTAAAGACGGCAGCAAAGGATACAGAGAATAGCAGCAAGAAATCAGCCGTTCCTGCTAAAAAAGACCCCGAAGAAAAGAATGAAGACAAGATTAAGGATGTCACTGTACAGAAGAATAGAGCTGCAGAAAAAACAGATATAGCAAAGGGAAAATCTGCAGATACGGTTGGCAAAAATTCCGGTGATACTGCAGAAAACAAATCTACACACGTAGACAAGAAGGAAGTTGCAAGCGTTGTAAATGACTCAAAAATCATAGCTTCTACTCCAACAGAGATAAAATCAAAAGCCGATCCCGTAGCACCAGTGGATGGAGATAAGCGTCAATCTGTTAAATCATCTGCCGCCGTTGATAAACCCAAAGAAGAAAAAACAAAGACTACAAAGTCGGAAAAGGTTTCAGCGGCAGTCCTTACAACAACTTCATCTGCGCCCGAACAGCCAACTCAGAGCAACAGCAACAACCACTCCATTACAAAGAGCACAAAATCAAAAGTCGCGGAAACCGCTCCAGATTCAACAAACAGTTCGGTATCAGAGGCTACCACCACCCCAGCTAAGCGTTCAGGCCGGCAAATCAAAACGGTAGCAAAATCTACGGAGAAGGCATCTATCGAAAAGAGTGAGAAAGTATCTAGTAGCAGCCGATCTAGAAAGTCAAAGAGTGGTATAAGCAGCGGCAGCAGCAGCAATAGCAGCACTGTGGCCGATGTGCCTGCCTCACCGGCCACGCCCAAGCTCGAACAAACGCCAAGTACCAGCGCTAGCGACCGCAAAAGTTCCCGTCATCGCCTCAAGACCATACCATTTCAAAGTCCACTGCCTGAGCTGGCATACATCACAAAGCTGTCGGCTAGCGAAGCCTCCAACTCACCAAAACCCATGTCTACGGAAGATAAGTTAATTGTTTTCTACAAAAATGAATATATGGCGGTGCGCAACGCTGAAGGCACTTTCTACTTATGTCAAACCATGCAAAATGTTTATCGCACTTCGCCGCGTATCAGCATCCGCTGGTTATCCGAGGATCCAAATAACAGTGGCATTTATATACCTGATTTTTATGACCACACCGATATTGAGTGCGTATTGACGACGGTCGAACTTAAACGCGTTGATAAGGGTCATCTCAGCTTGCCGCAGAAAGAACAAGGGCGAATAGAAAGCATACTCAAGAAGGCTATTGACGTAGAAAAGGGTATCGTGCCAAGACCTGAGCTAACAGAGGAAAATCCCGATGGCCGTAAGTAGATAGTGTAAATAAAACATGTTCATTAAATTAAATCTGCTTATTTTTTTAGTGGACATATCCTTGTACAAAGATGAATCTCAGATTGAAAAGAAATCGGCGACAGGTACAACACCCACAGGCACACGTAAATCACGTCGTAGCGGTAACAGCTTTGGTACTCCAACAACAGCTAGGTCCAGTACCAGCGCCTCATTAGCTGCGTCTGCATCGAAAGGACGCAAACGCAGTCGGGCAAGCATTGCTGGCCCATCAGCTGGTAACCATGGTGTCAAAATTTCAGCTAAGAAAAGAAGATTGGCCAGCAAGCGTAAATCGAAATCAAAGAAGACTACAACCACTGATGAAGAGAACGATAGCACCGATGATTCCGATGCCGAATATAAACCAAATCAAAAGAACACCGGTGCTGCTTCGAAGGCGTCACCACGCGCACAACGTTCACCACTGGCAAGGGCCAGAGCGGCTTCGCCAATTAGCTCGACAACAGCACGAACCAAAAGCATGCCTGAAAAGGTTTGTTTACTTGAACGAAAATGGCTCATCTTTGATTGACTATTCTCAAAATCATATATTTTTCTCCTACAGTCGACTTCAACGGCGAGCAGTCGTGGCGAACGTGCGAATAAGCGTAAGGCAGCCGCAGATGGCACAACGCCGACTGCCGAAAATGCACCAATCCCAGCAAAGAAGACTGGCGGCGGCGCAACTTCAGCCGCTGGGGCTTCAGCAGCAACACCAAATGCCTCTAAATCAGCAAACACAAAAAGTAAAAGTACGAGTGGGAATTCTAAATTTTGTTATTAAGTCCGAATTAATAAATTTACATGTCTATACAGCAGCTCAAGATGGTGCAATCGAGGCGAACAACAGCACATCGATTGTGAAGAAGACTAGCGCAGCAACGGTAGGAGAAAAAACCGATGTGGTCAGCAGCACGACAAACACTAGCAACCCAACTACAGCAGAAAGCACAGCCGCGACCTCCGCCAGCAGCAGCGGAAATGGTGGCAGTTCTAATAATCGACCGACCAGAAGTCGAAAATAGGAACATTTAAGTGGCTAGATGAGGGTTGATGTAATTTATGAATAGTAGCGATATGCAGTTTCCTCATTCCTCAATAACCTAAACATTAGAAAAGCTCACAAAACACACATAAACATATTAATGATACGCATAGTGGCACTTGAACAGAGGAATAGCTATAGTAAAAGTTGGATTTTACAATACTGAAAATCCGATATAGCCGCTAGAATGCATGATACAAAGAACCATTGACTACAAATATCACACTCTAGCAATAATTTTTACAAGAAAATGTTCGAACAAAATGTACATTAGTTGTAGAATGTATATTAACAGTTTGACCCATACTCGAAGAAATCATGCATGTACAAATATGGAGATTTGCATTACCAATATTTTTTGTTTTAATATGAATCTTTTCTTCTAGTAAGTGCTTATTCGGCAAATTAGTAATATGATTGGTATTGGGCTATTGCTAAATGAATCATAAAAAATCTACGAAAATGCTATCAGTTGTTCGTGTTACAATCATATCGGCAGTGTTTCGCGATTGAATAAAGTATAACGTCCGGGGAGAATTTCTAGCAACGTGTTGCATATTTCTATCATTGCTTATCATAGCCGCCGCTTTTATTTCGTGCCTTGAGCAATCCCATGTTCTGAATTATAGGTTCGTAACCATTCGGATTCAATAATTTTTCTTCAACGAACATTCCTCAAAAAATCGGACTACGATGGATTCAGCAATAGCGCCAATTAACAAACACTAAAATACTAACGCATTTCAGCATGTAAGGAATCAAGTCGATTACCTACTTTCTTGTGAATTTGGCTTAAGTAAAAAAAGTATTGGTATAGAGTCTTTCGAAACTTTCTACATTGACCGCAAATCAATAAGAGTGAAATGGAAGTGTATATTATTTTTAATTTACATCAATTATGGACCAACTTGGCATGTATTTTTTTGTATACTTATATACTTTATATTTACTATTTGTTTGATTTTCATTTTGTTTGCAATTAGTGCTTAATGTTTTTATTCATAGTTCTAATTCTATTGCTTAGTCTTTATTTTTGTATTTGGAACTATAAAAGCTATGATAATTATATTGGTATATTAAAATTATTGCTTGTTGTTTCAGTAGCAAAATAGAATCCGTGAAACTTATCGAAGGCTGAAAGGGACAGCTGACAATGACACCTCTCGCTGAAATAGCGTAAAAAATTCCCCGAGAACTTTTGGGGAATATAGTTGGCGTAAGTTTTTTTGCCAGAATATTTCGGTAAAGCATACCCGAATATCGTGGGTGTGTCAAAGTAAATTTTATGCAATTCGCATTGAAATTTAAATATAAAAAAGTCGATTACGGACATCAAAGCTACAAGCTCCCGAAGTTACTTCTATTCTGAGTTAATGCACGTAAACAAGTACGAGTTTCACAGAGTATATATTTTAATTTTATAACTAAACAATTTATTTAGCAATAAAAAATAGTCGTAGTAGCATATGAATCAACAATATATAAACTACTCTATATCTTATATCAGAAATTATAAAACACTAAAATGCATAAATGCGTTAGCTTAACAAAGCGAAAATGAGTGTGTATTATGGCAATATTAAAGCGGCGGTAAAATATCAAAATGAAACATTAAATTAATGCAGGGAAGAATCAATATAAATTTGTGTGCATGATTAATGTAATAATTCCCATTAAGAAAATTAAGAAATAAAAAACTGAATAAAATTTCATCGCACATACATCCATACATATTAGAAAAAAAATATGTATGACGTAATATTGGTTTTGGAGTAAGTGAAAAAGTATGGGCTGAGCAAATGAGCCTCGAGGGCCAAAATGTTTTGTAGTGGAAGTGCATAGTTATTTAGTAAACTGTAAGCGCAGCAGTTCAAGTAAGAAACTAAAGCATAAATTATACTAAACTAGCCATTCAAATATTATCAAATCAATAATGTATATTGTAATGTTTCGAAATATAAACGCATATGCCTAAGTATATTCGTATGCACTTAAAAATTGTATGTTAAAAATGGCTAACATGACAAGAATTAAATGTTAAAACTGAACTGGAATGCAAATACTTTTTTTTTTTTTTTTTTTTTTCAACAAAAAAAAAGAAGCAGTTTTGACGTGTTGAAATTTGCATTTCTTTTGTAAGAAATTTATATATGAAAATAGGCAGAAAGTATAAATAGTAAAATATCAAAAAGTAAAATAAAAATAAAAAAAAAACAGTAACAGAATTAAAAATAAGAAGAGCAATTAAGTAAGAACACAAAATCTTTCCTTTTTAATTATCAGCAGTAACACACGCCAATGTAATTTTTATGAAATTAGGTTGTAGCATATAAAATTACAAACGTATACACAAATATGCATACATATTAAAAGTAAATTAATTAAAATTTAACATACGATATTTGGCGCGATGTAATAAACAAGGCAAATGCATACATATTAATAATATACACACATAAATATAACCATCAAAAGCCGCGTTATTAAACCAAAATATACATACATGCATACATAAATAAATATATACATACCACAACAAAATATAAAGCGAGGCATACCAGCATAGCCTGCACCAAATAGAGCAAAAAAAAAATTACAAAAAAATTATGTATGTTTGTGTCTAAAACTCCATGAATTTACTGAGGAAAGAAAAACGTAATTTCACGCGCCGCAGTCAGATCTGTTTTGTTTAATTTTAATAAGAAAAATTCTTTAAACATGTTGCTGACTGTTTTAGAAACTACAAGCCTAAACAAAAAACGCTGCAATATGTTGATAGAGGACTTTTTAGGCAACACAAAATAGCACAGGTATAAAACACGTGTAAGAAAAATACAAATAAAAATGCAAAAATAATAGCAACATCGTGGCTGCCAATTATTATACAATGTCAGTTGGTGGTCGCAAAGCAATTTGGTGTTCAAATGGTTCTACCATCATTTATAAATAGACGCGGGTGCAAAATTTGCCGCGTGGCTCGTTAACAAGTGCAGACGTTTATTATTTTAATAGTCCTTGGAATTTGGCACCATGACGACTCTTTAACGGCCCATTTTTTTAATTGATTCAAAATAATGCAGAGACCAGCCGTAACAAACACAAAGTCACAAGTCAAAGTGCATGCGAAATTATAAAAGGAAACAAGTTTTATATAGAGCAAAAACCATCTTAAAATTATTAGAATATAAAAAATAATACAATATAATAAATGAAATTTAAATGATTAAAGAAATAAAAACATAATTCGTACGGAAGAGCAGCGTTACTCGCACTAAAAAAAATCTTATTCTCCTTGGTTTTAGTGATTTGTTTCCTTTTAAGGATATTCGACGAGCATATTCACAGAAAAATTAATGAATAAAATCAAGTAAATACGGGCAAAATGCTACAAAAATCTTTAAATACCATTAAAATTATTGAAAAAAGATATATGCATACAATTTAATTTACCATTTAAGTTTATGATATAAGTAACTAAAACAAAAAGGAATAAAATTCATTTTGAAATTCAATAAAAAGTATTAACAAGTGTATGTTTTTTCTCAACAAAGAGAAACAATTGTGTGGAACTGGCGGAGGCTGATTCCAAAATTTATAATTCTTTTAGACTTGCCCACGGCAATTCAGCGTTCTGGATTCCGAGTGAAAGTGAATACGAAATGAATATAAATCCGAGTGAATTTCATTTTGGTGTTCAGAAAAACTAAGCAAACAAAAGTTGCGATCCAGGTGTTCACGATATTCACGATTTGCAGGCTTTTCACATCAATTTCACAAAGTCGGGATGAAGATTTCCTACCCAATTCGCTTTCCAGAACACTAAAATTCACTCGGAAATCATTTTAGAAAAAAATGGAAATAAAACGGGGACAATGAAGCAGAATAGCGGATTCAAAGTGAATTTGATTGAAATTTACTCGGAAGTGAAATCATGATTTTAATCAAAAATATTCTACCTACTTTAAGTTTATTTTGCCCGTCAAATGTTGCAATGCAAACATTTCAAAAAGTCTCTAAGATAACAATTTGGAAAAGTAATTAAGACTAACTTCAATTTCTATAACTTTACACAAACCGAACAAGTGCGCCACACGGCAAAAGTCGATTGCTTTGACAGTACTTTCGGCAGAAATGAATTTTGCTAGTGCAGAATGAGCTTGCGCTCTTTGAGTTGCAGTCCCTTTTCGCAAGCTTTATTTTTAAAAATGATTTTCGGAAAAGGGTACGGTTCGAGTATTTGTACAATGCTTTTGAGGTATTGTGTCCAAACGCGTAACCCGAATCAAAAAATTTCATAATACACGTGTAGCCAAAGGATCAAGTTTTAATTTAAAGCAAAGATTTCGAATTTCCGTGCACTAACGGCCTTATTATGTATCACGAATGATAGGCAACACGAACGATTCGTCTGCAGACAACACCTCTGATTGCGATTTTATTTCTATATCCGTTGTCTTCGTCTTGCTTTCGATCGACTACGTCACAATCGCCTCGGTTACGCTTAAACCGATTAGAGTGATGCCGCCGAACTAATTTTTGAAGCATTCTCATGCAGACGAATCGTTCGTGTTGCCCATGGTGAAAATATATTAAGGTGAAGTCAGTTACTTAACCTCACTTTTTCAGGTACTCCTTTGCGGCCATGAATTTTAAAGTAGTAGAAAAGGTACTAATTCTGTACTACTTTTACTACGTTTGTGCACACTATTTCAAAATAGATGCAGGAAAATATATACATAATTACAGCTTTATATACCTGAATATATGTTTGTATCGGCAAATCCACATGGCTTGACCATATATTAGAACTCATAAACAATAAAATAAGGCATTTTCCCATAAGGCTTGAAATTCTTTTTTAAGCAGATTAAAAGACAAAATAACAAATATCAACGAATTCCTTACATTAACATGCAGTCACTCTATTCTAGTGTATCAGGAGATCATTTGGCTCAATATTATGGCAATGGAGCAAGAGTTATTTAATATTGAAAAATCGCATTTCTATAAGATTTTTGCGAGATTATTTTTCCATTGATAATAACGATATATTTTGTTTCTTCGCATTTTGTGAATGAAAATTTAACTAATCTAGCAATTTTAAATATTAATATCGTTTTAAAAACACTGATTTCTTGAAAACTCGCCATAAAAAGGATCACTAAAATGGAGTATTTTAGATACTATTTCTTCAAAGAATAGTAGAATATAAAGGGGGATCGGCAACACTGCAAATAAGCTTACCGATCTTGTCGAAATTACAACAAACACGTCGCTACTGACTACACCTTGTTATGGTTCCACCATGGTGTTGGCTATCGTACGTGATACATAATAAGGCTGTAAGTTATTAATAAATTCTATTTGAAATATGCGTTTTTTTTATATTTCGGAGCGATTTCTGCGCAAAAATACTGTGGAAGGCGTAGCCGGGTTTAGACAGGCCAGGGCTATTTATTATTTTTTGAAGCACGGCCGAAGGAGCTCTGCGTAAAATGAATGTGGTCAGCGTAGCCGGAGTTCGACGGTTTTTTTTTTGAAGCACAAAAATTCTGTGGATGGCGTAATTGGAATTTCATTTCTTTCTCAAATTGAAAGCAAACCCCCAAAAAAGTACTTGCCTTGCCACGTCTGAATTCACTTTATAGGTTCAAACTCATGAAGGGGCCAATTCTCGTTCTCTGAAATAATGATGTGAAAATGAAAAATTCAAATTCATTGAAAATTTTAGTTTTTCACTTTATCATTTCATTTTACCACTTAAGCGATTCTCGATTATTAAAGGCTTTTCCATGAACATTATTTGGTAAATTATTGTGATTAAAAGATACATAATTTTATCAAAAAATTATGTATGCGTTTGAAAACATAATCGTTTATTTATGTGAAGTTATGAAAAAATGTGTCCAGTTTACGTTTCCACAGAACAAGAATTGGCCCGAGGTTACTCCTTTTTTAAGGACATGTAAAAGGTGCTAAAGTAAGGTAGGTATGTGCAGTTTATAAAACGACCTGATGGTTGAACAATTTTCAAGCAGTCCTTACAACTTACAAATCAAAGTGCAATAATCTCTACGTTTATACATATGTACATTAAGCAGTCGTAATTATAAATACATATATACATATTTAAAAGTAACCAATAAATTACCTTAGTTTTTGTTGATTTCGTTCAACCAATTTATTTCTTTTTTAACGCCATCGTACTGCAGCAACTTTTGTACATTATTTTTTTATTTATCAATATTAAAATAAGCCATTTCGTATGTGAATTTGTTTAAACTTAGCTAAGTTGTTGATGATGTTGTCCACCTGCTTGCCCATCACTTGTAGTCGCAATATTCATCGAATTGTTGAACTCATTCGCCACATTTTCAAACTCATCTGACACCGCATCTGCATCATTGAATTCTTCATCCACATTATTAATTCCCAGCTCTTTCAGTATACCACGCAAGCGTCGAATTTCACGTTGCGCATCGTCCAATTCGTGCTCCATATTTTCAATAACTTCAGCCGGTATGGGTTTATCACCCAATTCCTCCCGTATGAAATCTAAAGGATTTTCTGGCTTCACGTTCGCTTGCAATAGTTTGTTGAATATTTCGTTCAATTTAGATGTTATACCACACTCGCGCAAATATGCGTGTCGCATATCTTTTTTCGCTTCAGATGAGAATTCTTCATTTAAAAACACTTCCATAATTTTACTACTTTGAATAAAATAAATTAAAAACTTCTACGATTTTGATGGTAGAAAAAATTAGTTGAGGTTAAAATGCATTGAAAATAACTGTATATCTTTGACAGAATGTAAACTGTCAAAAGCGTGCAACAATAGTGCAGGTAAAGCAGTTCATTCACAGTAGACGTAGATCAGCGTGTTAGACGGCTTTTACACGATTCAAGCAAACAACGTGGACGTTCTCTGGGTCTAATACTTCTGCCTTGATTATGCATACTTGGCTTGGCATGGGAGTTGTCACATAAGGAATCTGTTAAAGCTCAGTTATGCATACTTTGCACTGCATGATAGTTGTCACTTGGAAATCTGTTAAATGAGCTTTGCGTGTAAGCAGTTACCCAAACGCATATGTAAAATTCTGTTGATTTTTTATTTCTACGTACGTACTTATGTAAAAATGGTAAAGCAGTGCAAGTATACCCTGTATGCATAACAGAGCCTTTAATGCGCCAAATACACGACACAAACTTTGCGCAAATATAATAGCCCAGTTATGCATGCTTTGCAGTGCTATACCATTTTTACGTAAAAATCAAAACGCAACAGACTTCTACATGTGAAGTGCTATGTGTTGGATAACCGCTTACACGCAAAACTCATTTAACAGATTCCTTATGTGACAAATCTTATGCAATGCCAAGTATGCATAACTGAGAAATAAGTTGGGTAAAACTTTTCCGAATTTGTACCAATTTGTATTTGCCCAAAGATTTGTGTCGTGTATTTAGCGCATTACTTCAAAATCCCTAAGCATGGTCAAGCGCTCTTAAATATGGTACAAATAATATGAATTAATATCCATTTTTACACACTACACATGATTATTTATTTATTATTATGGTAACTTTGTATTGACATTGTATGTATTTGTAACAGTTTGATGTATATACTTTATTTGCTTTAGTTATGTTCGTGTGCATTTGTAGCTTTTTCTTGGTAAAACTTTGTGTGCTTCTAGCTTTTTACAAAATTTTAACGTCACTACTTTCATAAGAATCGAGTTTGACATAATTAAATGTATATTAAGGTGTGTATGCATTATCTACAAACTAACAAAAAAATTCCCAACAAGTTTCTACTTTCCTTCATTTCTTATGTGTATACATTTTAGTAATCATACATGGCGTGCTTAGTTTTGGTGTTAAATAAAAATTAGTACGTTATATAGGGTCTTTATTTCGTACTAATGCAAATTTAAATGTATGGTGTTTATAATAAATTAGTGAAATACATAAGTAGGTACATGTGTTTTATGAAAATTTTGTTTACCTGTTACCGACTTTTTAATATTTCAATATATATATATATTTTTTTTTTAATGTATACATTTGTATGTATACTTATAAATAAAATTGTCTATGTAATAATGTGTGTGTTGACAACTTGCCTGCTCACCGGGTTCTCTAGTTATATGCTTTTTTTTATTCAGTTTACAGCAATAAAATACACTAGTGAATAATAATTTTAACCTGGTTACCAAATAACCAGGAACCGGATATGTGTCCAGACATGAGTACAAGCATATGTAAGTGGATTGTACAATACCCCTGTAGGGAAAATCTCTAGTTCTGAACTGGTTCGCTTCTAGTACATTTAGAACCACTACTAGTTCGCGATAAATCTCTTTTGCATGTAAACAACTGGTGAATTTAACACGGCGATGTCATAGGAAATGGAAATTGCC
>JAPVRG010237153.1:0-10304 GCA_029783565.1 Rhagoletis cerasi
ATACATATGCATCAGTATTTGGTAGAGAATGTCGACGCATTTGTTTGTTGTCTCAACGCAATGCATTGTTGATGTTCATATTCAAATTTACTTGTCATCCAGATATCATCGGAAGTTGGGAATAGTTTGATTTATGTCTACCAATTTATAACTATTCCGTACATACAAGTACAGAACTGGCAACACAAAAGAAGCGGTTGCCTAGGTGAATACCTAGGTTATGTTAGGTTAGGTTAAATTGGCTGCAGAACAAATCTCTTCGGACCAGTCGGAAATGCCATAAAAGGTTTTGCACATTTTCTATGTTCTCTCAACTACGCCAACAGTCCAGCCCGCACTCAGTCTCATGGCGAGTAAACTTACCGTCACTTAATACTTTTACCCACAGAGAAGCCTTTAAGGCCAACTGTAAGCTTAAATGAAATGGGTACTGGTATGGTACAGTGTGGAGTGAGGCGGAAATAGTTAGAAGCAGGGACTTAGACTTGAATGTATTTTCAATTCCACAGGATAGTACGCCACCATTGCCTTCTCTGTCGAGATACTATATAAAATGTCGAGTTCCCTGAGGCTGAGTGCTGGCTTTACCCCAATTCTGATCCCGGGCTTACACATTGTAGAATCTTTACTCCAAAACTGACACGGGGTCAGGTTCTGATATCAAAATTAACTGGGGCAATCTTCACTTTTATCCTGGGAAGCATTCCTCGGTATTTTAGGCCGAGGTATTTGCAATCTTCAAGGCCATAGACTACGTTGTGGAAAATAGGTGGAGCAGCAGGCGTTTTCGTGTCTGTAGTGACAGCGAAGCTGCACTCAAGGCATTGGCCAGCCCTCTAACTACTTCTAAACTAGTTTGGCAATGCAAGACTCAACTTAATTATATTGTCACTCGGAAGTACCTGATAATGAGGCATCTGACCACTTGGCCAGAGTGGGCTCGGCTCAGGTATTCCTCGCTCCGCAAACAGTTATAGCACTCCTACCTTCGGCCTTCGAATTCACCGTCAGACACCTTCAGTCGTTCAGTAATGACTGGGAAGCTTCGAGGGGCTGTAGGCGGTCAAAACTCATGCTGCCCTCAATGTGGGACTGTTGAATGGTAACTTATCGAGGCATAAACACCTGACTGTGATAGGCAAACATGACATCCCCATTTGCTCTCCTGCCTTGAAGATTATGATTAGTGTTTGTTCCCCGCCTTTGCAAGAATTCGTTATAAAGTTTTTGGCAGCGATGTTTTGAGAGATGATCGAAAATCGTTAAGATTAAAAGGGAGCACGAAAACAGTAAATTGGCGTTATTGCCACCAAAAAACCAACTATGCAGTTTCCCGCAAGATCATACATAAGGAATAACTAATAACTGTTAATCTATGTGGTTTCACAGGATACAAGTTTACTCCAGCGTTCATTAACTACTTGAGTTGTGTAATTTTTGGCGTAATATATAAGGAAATGATGTGAGTAATCGTTGCTTTCCCTGCCAGTTCGTCAGCTTTTACCTTTAATATGCCACTGTCCGGCACCCTTATAAGTTTAATTCCATAATGCTGGGTCATCTGATTCAGAGATATGCGGCGATTCGTAAGAACTTTGCAGATAAGATAACGACTTTCTATGTTTGAAATTCTTCATACGCTGACCGAGGAGGTCTGTCGCTATGACTAGCTTTCTCCCATATAGAATAACCTAAGACACTTTTTGGACTCCCCACTGAAATCCTAACATCCACTGCCCTGCTGCTAAAGCTGTTCTAAAACGCTATCAGGCAGTTGAAAAAACGGTTCGAAGAAATAGAAGCATACAGGTTCCCCTTGTTCATGGCACTGAATCCAGAGTTTCTGTGTAAAAATTTGTTTAACAGCTCATTTGGCCTTAAACTTATCAGCCTAGACAGTGCACTCGCAACGATACAAAAATGTTAATTTCCTGTAAATTCGACCAATTGTATATGTATGAAATGCCTTGTGAATAGGTAAAACTATGTTTTAGGAGCTATGCTCATCCAGACCCTAGATGATGGCACATGTATGTCGAATGACCCGTTATGACACAATTTCCGCTTGAAGTTTATTCGGACTGTTTGCCATGAAATATTTAGAACCAATTTCAAAGATTTATGAAGCGTCTGAAGCCTGACATATCATGGAAAAAGTATTGATAGGAACATCTTCGTATCATTTTAGCTAAGTCTCGGCAATGCCAGAGAAAGTAGTGGCCAGTAATTACCACAATCAGCTGAAGTTGGGGGATTTCCAGGATGAGGATGTGTCTAGGAAATCTATAAGGTGCTTCGTCCGACTATTCGTCTGCTTCGCAACATTGGAAAGCTATTACTGCGGCGGGACTATCTGAGAAAATAGCTTCCGCCTGAAATTCAGGATTTGTATCAATCAGAAATGAATGCTTGATTTTAGTGACAGTTCCCGTGGCGTATACAGAAGTGAAGCTGTAGGAAACATCTAGATTTATTTCCTTTTCGCATTCGCTATTCGACGGAGTCCGTATACTTAACCGTTTGTAAAGCAGAGTAGTTCCCCTTAAACTCCACCATATTCTTAGAAATCAGGCAGCGATTTCTTGTTTGTAACAAGTGTAACATATCGCCCCTATTCCTTCACCTCACTGACTTTTACTACTTTCTAACCTTGGGTTTGCAGCGTGTCATTCGACATCTAGATTAGGTCCAGAGGTGCGGAGGACACTTCTGCGACCCATTTACTTGACCGGAGTCTATTGGGGATCTCGTTAATCTGTACGGCCACTTGACGGTACGGTCTTTCGTCGATACAAGGCACCAGTTTTGTGCGCACTGGTGTAGTCCTGCATTTCTCAGTAGTGGGAACGGACGGAGATTTTCGCTTAGAATACCTTTGTGTACTTTGTAGAGCCCTACAAGTACGGATCTCCAGTTTCCGCAGTAGCGTTGCCGTCGGAACGTCCTCTTTCGGTGATCGCCTGGACAAGAAGCTTCTTGGCAAATTCGTTTAAGGCTCTATGAGCTCTAAAAAATATTTATTTTGTGGCTAAGGATAAGCTGAAATTCAGAAGCCTAATAAACTGTGTATGTTGTTCAAAGCCCATTTTTCCATTTTGAAAAAACAATGTCATAAAGAGCTATAAAGCGCCTAAAATTCAGATACGGGGTATAGTATAAATGTCTTCCTTGGAACTCTTTTACGGGTTTTAAAAAAGAAACTAAGTACAATATGGCAAAGAAAGAAGCAGATCGTCAAACTTTTCTGAATATCGGATCGGCGGAAACATCCATAGCCTCCCCACCTTTGATCAAACTGAGAGCCAAAGTCTCTGCACTATCAAAAGGCGAGGAGCGAAGTCGACGTCCGTGGATATCTTCTTTCAGTTATTTTTAATGAAGTTCCAAGATTTACAGTCTTCATTAATGGCTTTTCTGGTCAAGACCTGAGCAGTGTTATATGTCAGCAAGCTGATAGGTATAAGTGAGTTCTCTCCTTTGAAACTTGTCAACATAATTGACAATCAAGTTGCTATTAAAGCTCTTAAGAGCGCTTGATAAGGAAGCAAGCGAATGCGTCTAGGAAAAATTCGCGGCAAAGTTGATGAAATCAGGTGAAAACATTCAACCTCCCTCAGGGCTCTTCTACTCACAAGCTGAAGCAAGGGCAGCAATTTTTGAAAACGTCAGCCTAAATACCTTTGACCTTCACTCGGGCATCAAAAAATTTTTGAGAGAGTACAAAAAAATAAGGGTAATATAAACATTATATGGTGATCGTCACTTTCGGACCATTTACAATATACACAAATGAATTTTCCATGAATTTTTTCCCTCTATGCAAAGTTCGGTCAGTTACACTAATCAGTTAGACCAATCAACCGGAGCTTGGCCAGGTTCCCTCGAAAACACTGAAAGCCATCGACCATGGTCCAAATTACTGTCTCATATGAACGGACAAGAATGATAAGAGCATTTTAAATGTTAATTTTTGGCCTCTGCTTTCCAATAAGCCCGAATAAAGGCCTGTTGGAAAAAGTTATGCTTCAGTCTACTCCAAACTGAGAAAAGCTTTTTATGCTGGCTCCTAATTAAACAAAGTCCTTTAAAACTTCCAAGTAAAGACATTCACAGTGTCATGCGCCCCGAATAAGCAAGGACTATTTGTTTATTGCTAAGATGAAGGTTGACATTTTCTTATTCAACGCTAGACCAATCTGCTCTGCTTCTTTCCCAAAGTTTGAGTGAAGGCTAGTGCCCACTATTTCAAATTTAATGGCAAATGCGACTAAAACAGTTTATCTATTGATTTACATAACTTATGGACTAAGTTATGAATCAGTATTTTTAACGACATACGAAGCCACCGAACGAATATAAGAGGCTGGCTTATATAGTTGGTTTGAGCATCGTCTCTATGGGCTTCCTGTGAGCAGGGAGTGATGCGCTGAGACAGAAGTGATGTACGAGAATGATTCTCGTTGTCTAAAACTCAAAGGTTTCTTCCGGTTTTAACAGAGCTTAACGTACCCGTATTAGCTTAATGTGAATCCCAAATTTAGTTATGGCGTTGCAAAGTCAGACTACCCTCGTTTTTTCCGTACTGCCAAACAGATTTAAAGAGCTGTGAAATATATAAAAACATTCATTAACTTTATAGATACACTCGTCCGCTTTTGAAAATAATTTTCTTCTTAAATTAGGTCAAATTTGAAAATTTAGGTTACGATCCCTGGTTTACAATAACAGTTCAGCTTACTGCCCAATTTTAATCTAAAAACCTTTCGAATCCGTCATAGCATCCAGATCTCTTACAAAAAGTACATTTTATAAAGAAAAAAATACAAAAATAGGTTAATTATCTCTTTACTTTCTACAATATTTAAGAGTGGGAACCCTTGTAGCTCTTCAAAATATTTCCTAAAAAACCCAAAGCAAAGAATAAGTATAAAAATGTATACTTTTTACATTCTACGCACATTTCAAAGCACATACATATCATATTCCTTACAACAACAACAGCGAACCCCATAAAAAAAACTTCCACTCAATGATAACACAATTTTGAATAGACCTATCGATAACAAGTTTATAGAGCAGCATCAACAAAGTGAAAATAATAGTATTTACCAACAACCAGCCGAACAACAAACTTTCTAATGCAAAATGAAGTATTTGACATTATAATAAACGGCCCGCACACGCCTCTACCATCCCATATGTCCCAACCCCGTTACGCTTTATCTACATAGCACATCACAAATGTTCAAGCAGAAAGTATCATCAGCCAATACCAACAAACATTGACAGAAAGTTTTCGTGGGAGTCGCAGCCCCTCCCCCTGGGCATCGTAGGAAAACGGTCATACAGCAACAGCTAATGTGTTCGGCTGCTATCGCCGTTCGCACCGGAACTTGCTGGCGGATGGCTTAGCGCGTGTTGCGTAACGAGATGTCGGCCGCGGCGGCGGTGGCGCGAAGCACTTTTACTGGCTGCTTACTTGTGTTGCTGCTGCTGAGATGGTGGTTGACGGTGTGATACTTGCGGCTCGATAAACGCAAAAAATATGTTTCTAGATTATCACTTTTTTCCAACGTATCCTTAATTTGCAATGCGCCAAACTGCAACAACACCACGCTTTCCACGTCACATACAACTTCCCTCCCTCGGTGTAATCATCTATTTAATCAGTACACTTTATATTTTTAATTAACAACGACGCTGCGGTGGCAGAGCGTTAATGGTTTGAAATCTCAGTTATATGACACTTAAAAGGCTGTCGTGTGCCAAGCTTCTCGACGAAGTGGGTGGCTGCTTAAACAAATTAAGGCCTTACTTTTGATGTGTATCAGATTTATACATACGTATGTACATATGTAACAGATATTTTTGGATAATTTTTTTTTAGCTTGAGTTTGTATGGTTTTTCGTTCAAACCTCCCAAGTCGCCAGGATCCGATGGCATCATACCTGCGCAACTGCAAAAGACAGTGGAGGTTTCGGCTCCTATTTATGCGAACTGCGTGAGGACCGGGTTTATCCTCGCCAGGGTTGCGTTCATCCCGAAGGCCGGTAAGGGCTCTCATGTTTTCTATAAGGAGCTCAGGCCTAACAGTATGTCTTCGTTTCTGCTAAAAAGTTGAAGAGACTGATTGTCCTGCACATAAGAAACGGGATTCGTCGTGACAGTATTTCGAGAGCTCTACCTGCTTATTGCAAGGGACGGTCGGTGGATACTGCCCTATATGCGCAGTTGTGAACGAACTTCTAGAGGAACTGGAGAAAATGGACTGTCGGCTGAACGCCTATGTAGATCATGTGGCACTTATGGTTAGGGGACAATTTTTGGATACGCTTTTTGATCTGACCCTAGGTTACCTGAACTTGGTAACTAGGTGCGCGCTAACTCCAGCAATTCGGATTTGGTTTTGTTGACAATGAAGTAAAAGACCCTCGACTAGGGGTATCCATCTGCAGTTCTCCGAAAGGGTCAGATATCTATTCCTCATCCTGGATAAGAAGCTGTCGTGAGGCTAAACATTGGGGAAAGGACAAGAAAGCTATACTGCTGCAGGAGAGCTATTGGAAAGAGATGGGTAATTCATTGGCTCTATGAACCCATAGTTAATTCGTTCTTGTTTTACAGAGCCCTTGTCTGGTGGAACTTACTAGAGTAGGCTAGACTCGCTAAGAAATTATAGCGCATACAGAGGATTGCCTTAATCGGTATAAGTGGGGCACTAATAACCACTCCTACACTGGCGCTTAACGTAATGCTGAACGTTACGCCTGTAGGTATTGCAGGCAGAATTGTCGTAGCGGGAACTGCAGCTAAGCTCAAAGAAACCGTGTGGTTAACTGGCTCGAAAACTTGATATTCGGAGGTTCTGGATGGCTTTGATTTCATCTCTTACCAGACAAATTACTACGCCACCGAAATGGCTTCCAGTAGCTCCTTCTCTACCTACATTCCCGCAAGGGAGGACTGGGTGGGGTGGGGTGACTGGAACGTAGCAGTGAACTTCTTCACACAAGGATCAAAACTTGCAATTAGACACTTCCAGGAGCTCTCCATCAAAACTATGTGCAGGCTTCCGGATACCTGCAGAGCTTTTCAGGCGGAAATGGAAGCGGTAGACTGCTGCAGTTTGGGAGGTTAGCATATGCAGTGTTATCTGGATCGATTGAACTAATTAATGCAAGACCAGTTCATAGAAAACAGATTGTTCACTATATCCAGATTGAGTTTTTTGTTCTTTAAAATCAATTTTATTTCATTAAAAAGTAGTTACATATTAAAGTTGTAATAACCGTCTGTTTTTGCGTTCAGTCAGCGACTTTTGTCCTTGTTGTTGTTCAAAATTGCTTTCTTCTTTTTATTAATGCCTGATATTGTCGACTTCACAACGCCGTATTGTTTCGTCAAAACAGAAAAATTAACCCCTCTTCCGATTTTTTCTACAATATCGCACTTTTCATTGAGAGATAAATACTTTAGTTTTTTCGAATACATTTTTGCTTAAACAATAATCACCCAAAAATTATAAACACAAAAACGTTTAATATTCGGGAACATCAAACACAGCCACGTGAATGCGGTCTGCAAACATATGCGAGCATACACCTGATTTCCCAATTCGGGGATTACCCTTTTTATTATTGAATTTGTCTCTACAGTTGGAATTTGGAAGGAATTGGTTTTAAATTTTGTTCACTCTACAGAAACTCAAAATTGTTCACTCTGTAGAGTACTCAATGGAAAAATTTTTATGTTTACTCCAGCCAGATAACACTGTACATACTCTGACATCTAGCCCGCTATTAGGGCCCTGCACGCTATGGTGGTGTGATCGAAATTGGTCAGGGTTGGTCCCTTTCAACCGCGCCGGAGTATAAGGTGCCAAGTCACAGTGACATTGCGGGAAACGGCGTGGCTGATGGCTTGGCAAGGAAAAGCACCCTTGAATCGTTGTCATCGCATAGGTAGCAGCTGGGATGCCTCTGTTCTCCTGCGGTTCACTCCTAGACGGTTGGGCCTCATGTAAGCTCAGCGAGGCTGGGTAAAAACTAGTACATGCGCAATGACAAGATTATTTTGGAGGGGGTGGTCAAAGGAGCTTCTGATGCTTGAAAATCCTTAGCTATCGCTGTTGGTGGAGGTATCAGCTGACAAGAGGATGATGTGGTGGAATCATCTCATAACTTTCTATTAGACTGTCCTTTGTCTGGGACGACGAACATAACCTGATCTAGCCTAACCTTTTATGGATTTTCATATTATTACTAACTCTTGAATATAAAGATAAGTACAGATTAATTTTCGTGCATCTATGTATGTATGGTTTAAACAATTCCGAAATTTGGATATTGTTTATATACATATGTATGTGTCCAAATTTTTAATTCCGATGTCCTTAAAGTGGAGGCCACTAATACACACTTATCATTGTCCCCTAAAGAATGGTATTGCGCAAAGTCATTTTACACAAAAGGCGGTATTAAAATCGATAGAGAGATGGCGTGATTGAATCCTTATCTCGCGGGCCTTTCTGAATATTTCACGTATGGCGTATTTGTTCTACGGTTTTTTACCAAGTGTAATACTACACTGACGGCGGGCTTTAGCCTTTCACACAATATGCTCCAGAGACCTTATATTCGACGTTTGAGATGCTAATTCCGCGCTAATTGGCACATATGGCGAGTCGCATTTTTTGTGGATTTAGCACCTGGCAGAACGTCATTTCCAGCAACTATGTTGCTTTTTAGGCACATAATTGCTATTCGTACCTCGTCAAAGTCAAGTGGTAAGTAAAGATGAGTCCGTAGGTAAAAATAAAAATAAAAACAAACAAAGACGCGTAAAGATAAAGGCAAAGACGAAGATCAAGGTAAATTTAAACATTTTACTTATATAAGGACAAAGGTGAATATGTAGATGAACAAAATATGAATAAACATAAAGGTAAAAATAAAGATAAATATAAATATAAGGAAAAAGGTGAGGATGAGGATACCGATAAAAATAAAGATAAAGATAAAGGAAAAAAATAAGATTCAGTAGTTATAAAGAAAAGAATATAGATAGAGACAGAGATAGAGATTGAGATATAGAAAGAGAAAGAACTCAACACTAATATACTCACCACACCTAAACCTACCACACCTTAATTCACCAGATCTTAACTCATCACTCCTGAACTCATCACACCTCACCTAAACTCTGCACATCCAAACTCACAACACCTCACCTAAATTAATCACACCTGAACTTACCTGAACTCAACGCATCTAATTTCACCAAACGACATCTAATCTCAGCTCATCTTAGCAAAACCTGAATAAATTTTATTCCTTGAATTATAATTACATCTATTTACAATTACGTGTGATTGCGCTATGCTATCTTATCAATAAAACTAATATATAACCATCGAAAGTAACAAAAGTATAAACCAAGTAACAGCTGTCAAAAAGACCAACTTCGAAAAAAGGATTGCCTCATTGAAAACTACACGTCTAAAAAAACACCCTTTATCTTAAATTTTTATTTTACTTTTAGGTATTTCTACTTCATTCTCTTTTGTATCATTGTATAAAGGAAGATTTTGGCAACCTTAAGCATTGATACTAAGGGCATCAATATATGTGACCCGGCCTATGAAAAGGTGGCTTATGACTCAAAAAAGAAAGGACTTTCTAGTTTTCACCACGTGAAAGAGCGTCTCAAAAACTATCGAAACCATGTCATGCCATGTTTTGAGTCATAAGCCACTTTTCATAGGCCGGGTCACATATTATTTTGCGAACAGTTAGGTTTGAAATATTTCCTCACGATGGATCTTTGATAATTTAGGTCTCTCAAAAATTAATTGCATTAAATGGTGCAACGAAATATTGAAAAAATACGAACATGGTTCTTAAACTGTCCTGTATAACATTTACACAAATGAGGAATCACGTATCCACATATGCATAGATATTGCATACGTATGTAGGTCAGTGATGGTACATACTTTTTTTGAAAATCCCCACTCACCAAAAAAAAAATCCCTACTTTTCCCTACGCTTATTAAATTTTTTCCCCACAAAATTCTCTACAATTTTTACATAATAATTCTTTATAACTGCTGGCCGAAAAACTCAATACATTCACATTTATTTACTAACATACTCACATTTTCGAACTTTCAGAGCTACTTGCAAGGCTACTGGCAGCAGCGAAATTTCAAAGACAGTAAATTTTGACACATGCTGCAAGTAAATGTCAAAAATGTCAAAGCGTAGAAATGGCGACATTAGGTTTGTTCCTGTACTGCAAATAT
>JAPVRG010237163.1:0-12430 GCA_029783565.1 Rhagoletis cerasi
CAGCCCACAAAAAGGACCAAAGGCATTTAAAAGGTACGGGCTGGGCTTTTTTTTTTTAAATTATGCTTTGTAATAATGGAAAAACTTTCAAGTCAAATGAAATGCATAAGAAATTGGGGATAAAAGACAATTGAGATGCCGTGCGCTTTGGGATGACTTTACTCACAAAGGTCGAGTTACTAGAAAAAACAAAAGATATGGGAATTGTAGTAAATAACAACACTGTATAATTCGAAGGCTTATTTTGTGATAAAAATAAACTTAGATAACATCAATGTTTAAGCAGCAGAAAGTGCTTTTGGAAACGACCTAAAGTTGTAAGAAGCGGTGACAAATTCTTCTGAATGCTGCAAAAATTGGTGCGGGCAAGGCCTGGCTGGGTCATTGAATGCTGTACCGCAAAGTTAAAGTGGCTGCAAGTTCAATTGCTCCGAGGAATACGCAACTAAGAAGTTCTGAAAACCAGTAAGGATTCTCACTAACTCTTTGGGTTAGGTCTAGCAGGCATGTATGAAGACTTCCAACACAGATTACAATTTTCCTAATGTGAAGAAAGAAGAACACTAGACCGTACCACCTTATAGGCAAAAAAAAGTTCACCGTACACCTTCAAACCCAAAGTATTTTTGCAAGGCAATTTCGAAAAAAAAAAATTATTTTTGGCTGAAGCAAGTAGTTTTTTTTCACTTTTTTCGTCGAAAAAAAAAAATTTTTTTTAGATAATTCTACTAGAATAATCGAAATACTTCCTTAGCAAAAGATTAATGCATTTCGTATCACTTTAATTTACTGACATTACAGTGGTAGGTTAGGCTGATAAGAACTGCGATCTGGTGGGTAAGTACTAGAACGGGGTACTTCAGGTCAATGAACCTTGGAACAAAAAACAAATTTCTCCTCGATATAATTAGTAAGTATATCCTACTTTAAGATCCTACTGTAAGTGCCAAAGATATGACGAAAAACGTAAGAAGGCGTTCGTTAAAAAAAATTGCAAAATTGCTTTGCAAAAATACTTACGAAGACACCTCTCAAAAAGTGCCATAATCGTCTATTTTTTGGTGAATAGAGAAAAATATTCAATCCATTTGCACTATGGTCCTAATGCCCGTTTTTGGGACAAATTAATTTTTTACATGTGTTTTTTGATGTCACATAATACTAATAAAGTAATAATAATACTGATAAAATGACAATACTGTAAAACATAGGATGGCTAACTTTGTTTTTGTAAAAAGCCGTTATGTAGTAAACAAACAGCAGTCAAAGTCTGCTTATTTTTATAAAATTAAAAATTCGATTGAGTGTGAGATATAAAGCGTAAATTTCAATTGCTGTTAAGATATTAGAACATATTCTTAAAAAAAAAAATTGGTATGAAGACTAAAGCGGCTGTTTTGGTGATAAAATTTCATTTTCTTTGCTACCTAATAAATAATTAGATTTTTCTTAAATCTTAACTTTACATAAGCCTTGGAAATTTTGGCAAGGTCTGGCTAAGATGAAATTATTCAAGAATGAAAGTATTATATCTTGTGAGCTTACGACACCATATTTTGTGTTGCGATTGTTTCTAGGTTATCTTGATACGGTCAGTAGTGAACTATTTACCGCTTGAAGGAGAGAGTTCAATAAAGAGGGGAAAAGGCTATTTACAATTTTGTTGCTCCTCTTAACTTTTCAGTAGACAAATTAAAAAATTCTGACTTTTCAGGTTTTAAATTGAAATTAGTACAATTCGGCAACATTTTTCAAAAATAGCAAATGTATAAATAGTTTTTATAACGAAGTCACATTTTTTCTTCTTTCCTACTAATATTTGAAAAACACTGCATTCAAAGTTGTTTAATAAAATTAAAACTAAAAAGAGACCACATTAGACCACTCGGTCGTCAAGGGTTAATTTTTTTTTACAAATATATTTTTTAAAACCATCTACTTATTTAGCCGTAATTAGTTTTGGCCAGAAAAACACGCACTGGGACCATAGTGCATTGGATATTTAATTTTCTTTAATAATTCAATGTCCAGGAATCCAGAGCCAAAAGAATAATTTGAATCGAAGACAGAAGATGTACAAGAAGGGTAATTTTAATGCCTTATAATGTTTTTTCAATGCCACCGTTGTATTTACGGAAGGGGCAGTACAATTTTGACTCTCTGAGGCTGAGTTCTAAGTATCGTAACCTCTATACTGAATCCGGGCTTACACGCTGCATAAATTTTGCTGGCACAGGGTCAAGGCAACGGGGACAACCTTAACTTCTCTCTTAGGGCATATGCCTCGGTGTTCCACGATGTATTTGCAATCCTCAAGGCCGTGGACTGCGTGGTGGAAAAAAGGTGGATAGGTAGACGTTTCCATGTCTGTTGTGACATCCAAGCTAAGCTCAAGGTATTGGCTAGCACTCTAACTACTTCCATACTGGTTCGGTATTGCAAGTATCGGCTAAATTATGTTGGTTACCATAACGAATTTGTTTTACTTTCGGCGCCACACGGGAGTGCCGGGTAACCATTTGGCTTGAGAGGGCTCAAACCAGGTGTGCCTGTTACAACACTCCCATTTTCGCTCGTTCAAGCCGACCTCAGAAACAGGTAGACCAAGAAAAATTAATGTTTGATTTTTCTGACAGGGTGGGAAGATGATTTTTTTCGCTCGTTCAAGCCGACCTCAGAAACTGGGTGACCAAGAAAAATTAATGCTTGATTTTTCCGACAGGGTGGGAAGATGATTTGTTTGGAACGAATTTCCGTCATCCCTTGTCAAAACGGTTTCCGCGTTGCTCCATCTGCAGTGTAATTTTTCGTCCGAAAAGCGAATGTGTTTCTGCGACCAGAACCTGAAAGATATTATACCATATTGTAATCTATTATTTATTTAGGAAAGTAAAAAGGAGGTTGAATAAACAAAGAGCGCAGCCGAAGTTCCTGTCGCCCCACAATTTTGGATTTCCATCCACAGTTCTTGGAAAAAACAGATTTGCTGGCACATTAACGGAATACTAAAGAAATTATAGGTCTTTCAATCATCGGTCCATCTATTCATTTAAATTTAGAGAAGACTGGTAAGCTTAGGCAATTAAAAGAAGGATCCTGCTGAGATAAGTGCGGTGAGTCTTCCTTATTTACATTCCTTTAAGAGTAAGCTGCGCTCCAACTCTAGACCTATAACTGTAACTTCTTTTAGATGACTGACTTTCTACCTACTTAAGTATCCATTTCCGCGTAGACATCTTTGTCGTAGCTTAGCCAGTTCCATTCAAATATTACTGCGTACCAACTGCCACTAAAAAACCAACACACAATCAAGTAACAGCAATCCACCTTACAGTTCCACTTGTTTGTAAAACTTTTTCGTTTATCGTTTTATGTTGAGTGCGTCGTTTTACAATGTTGTTACTGTTGACTGTATTGCTGTTTGTATTGTTACTGCATATATTTGTACTTTATTTTCCCCCGTTAAAACAGTCTTCATTGTTGTTATTATCTTTACTTGCATATTCAACATTTTTTGTTGTTATTGTTGTCACTCACTGATTTGCTTTACCATTTTTTGCAGTGTTTTTGTAGTCTGCCAGCGTTTTGCCAGCGTCACCAGCATCAACAGCGTCGCTTTGTCGCTTTATCGCTCGAGTTGTACAATTGTAAAAGCGTTATTGTTTTAAATGCATGAAATTTATAATTTTATTGTAAATTTACGAGGGATATCTGTTGCATTTTAATTCAAAGTTTCACCAAACTAGTTACGCATGCAACAAAGAGTCACAAAAAATCATGAACAAAAGTACGGAAAATATGGAACAGCTGCGACCCAGCGACGGCAAAATTAAGTAAGGAGGAGGTGAAGCAGGATTGTATATAGAAGACAGCAACAGGAAGACATACAAAACCGAAACTGAATAATGAAATATGTGTGAGTAATTGTGTTTGACTGCGGACAGCCTCCGAAGTGGATGGAGAAAGTTCTGCGCTACTCACGGTTTTTTGCTCATTTATATGCCACTGTGTGAGTTTGTTTATTTTATTTACATTTTTGGGTTTGTGTTTTGCAGGCACAAAATTTCCTCATTCATTTGAGTTATTTAAAATCACACCAGATTAACGTTTATAATTGAATGCAGACTGTTGTTGTCACTATTTCCTTTTCTACATTTGCGTGATTTATACACACCAAAAGCTACACTGTCGGAAATATTTGAAATGCAGTGATTTTAAAAGATTTAATTGAAAAACAATCAATCGATTTTTATGCTTTCGGCATTCTAGAAGAAACTACGCATACCGTCTTCTTCCTGTTAACTCATCTTTATAGTAGGAGAGCCGACTGCTCAAAAATATGTTGCATGTTGTCCTGAAATGAAATAACCAAAATTCAATAGTTGATATCTAGGGCAACTTCAAATCACCGACTTTCCAGGTAATAGCCTGGCAGGATTATAGTTTTTGATTGATGAAAAGTCATAACATCGTCGAAAAACTCTCGGACTATTAGAGAGTTATTCATAAAAGAAGCATAGGAATGCATTAGTACCTGCAACATAGCCAAGGTCTTATGGCTATAGTGGGACATGAGAAAATCGGAAGAAGGCGAGAACTATCGTTAGCTTTGGTGCGGCTTCCAAAGGCCATATTCTTTTATTGGGATGCGCAAAAAGGTAAGAAGTACACCACAATGAATTTTGTAGAAGCTTTATGAAGAAAGCCCTAAAACTTCCCTCCATTATAAAGAAGATGCCACAACTTTTTGCGTAAATTTTTTTTTAAATGATCTAAGCCCAGCAGCAAATTTGAACATACAGCAACGGCTTAGATTTTTCGTTTGGGGTTTGGAAATAGTGCCTGCGATATCACAAAGGACACAATGGTAAGTTTACGTTTGCTGGTTTTGATTATAACAGCTACTTGAAACTTACCTAAACATGTTTGCGTTTCGATTCAAGGGCCAAGGAGCATTGAAATGAGCAATGAAAGGTGTGGCTGTCATTTCTGCTGGTGATTTCCATAATCGAGTGTTTTAAAATGGATCATCACCGCACCCTATCCTGGAGCTGGCTTTCCCAGCAGGCCTCTCAATCGACTTGCTTGCACCAGTATTTTCTCTAACTATAAGTGGAATATTGACTTGAACGAGCAGAAAGTGGTGTTGTGATTCAGGAAAGCGGGGTTATATGTATACTCCATTTCCTACAGGTCATCTTAGGTATGTACACCTACATATGCATGAGTACGTAAATGACAACAAAGGCAAGTTTTAAAATAGGATTTGCAATGAGACGCAGTTTTGTTGCAAAGTTTAAATTATGAATTGTAAATAAATTTCGATGCTGGATTTATTCAAATGTAAAATTTATTTATATGAAAGAAGGGAAATTTCAGTCGAGGCGGTTAGTATGTAAATAAGATCAAACGAAGCTAAAAACAGCTATATCGGCCTAGCATAATTCGAATGGTGCATTATCGTTAAAGTATTTTGTGCTTAAATGCAGCAAAACTCTAACAAAAACTATGATTTTTTTTGTCAATAACGCTTATTCCGCATCTGATTGATTTTGGTGGAGTGAAACGTAGCTAAAAATGGTAACAGAGTTATTTATGTTGAATGTGTCAACTCGTTAATTTTTTATACGAAGGTCATTCAAATCTTTACTAATCCTTGTAACACGATCATTGTATTTTATCGGAGTTGACTTTCTGTTTGATTCAGTTCAGACGCAGGTACTTAGCTTTCATTAAGGAAGAAGTCGAAGTGCTGCTCACTTACGATGCGTGACTGAACTGGCTAAGAGGAGCGCCCTCACCGAACAAGAAACGAGTTGAGCTTTCTTCGGCCACTTTTGAATAGATGATTCTCCGCTAGTTCAATGAGCTCGTCGAAAATGTGGACATAGACACCTGCAAGCCTCTCTATTCTATATAAAAAATTATAGCCGTGTTTTTATAATAACTTGGTTCAAAACTTACTTGATTGATTTCAATCAAAATTTCGGAGGCATCTGGCCTCAACATAAGCTACAAAATAATTCCCTAGGTGGCGCTGGAATGTGAGTATTTATAAAACCCGCATTCATGGTCTGAGTGAGTTCAAACACAGTACGCATATTACTCGTATGATATAAAATAATTTTGTAAAAAACCTGTCGCTAGGAGGCGCTGATGTCTAGACGAAAGTTTTGGGAGTCCACAGCGGAGAAACAGGCCGACATTAATTTTTATATATCGTTAATACAAACAAGTCCCTAACTCAGTTTCGTTCAAAGTCCTGCTTGGTACGAAATCCGGTAGATTACTCACTAAACTCCTATTAGAAATTTGAAAAAACTGCTACAGCATTCATTAATTAATTAATTGGTATTTAATAAAATACGGCATTTAAAAGCAAATCGTGGCTAAGGAACTTCATTTTCTATAAAAATTTGCAATATTTCGGTAAGAAACAAAAATATGTGATAGAACCTTTCTATATTAAAGTAGGTAGGTCGTCGCGGTTGCCTAAGAGACACACTTAGGCTCCAGGCCCATTGTGATACCGCACGTAGGGTCAGTGACTTCCAATCCCTCCTAAAACCATTTTGAGCTTCGCAGGAATTTTAGAAGATTCTTGATTTCAGCGCCTCTAAGGTCTTTCAGGTTATCGAAGAATTGTCTACCCAGTGTGAAGAGTCTTCGTGTGGATAGAGCAGGGCACTGGCACAACAGGTGCAGAATCGTTTCCTCCTCTTCTTCATCTTGACAACTTCTACAAAAGTCATGTAGCCGTACGTCTAGTCGATAGGCATGCCTGCCAATAAGGCAGTGCTCTATTATAACAGATACTAACAGACTGATATTTTGCTTATTTAAGCTCAGTAGTAGGCCAGTGCGTTTAGCGCTGAGCGTTGGTCATAGTTTTCTGGCAGTTTTACAGGTGGTTTCGTCATGCCATCTGTTGTTCGCTACTTTAGTGAGCCTCTCAGAGATAATTAGCTTGCAGGTTTGTAAGGGTATTCCTATTTCATCGTTTATATCCTCAATTGGGAGATTGGTGCCAAGTCGCGCTACTTCACCGGCCTTCCAGTTCCCTTCAATGTCGCAGTGTCCCGGAACCCATATCACCTTTGGGCGAAATGCCTCAGCCATCTCCTTAAGAGATGTGCGGCATTTCATGGCTACCATGGAGGTTGTCGACTGCTTCGTAAGGGATTTGGTTTCCGCCTGGCTGTCAGTGAAGATGTAGATATCAGCATGGGATATCATATCACACTTAACCAGTTTTGTGGCTCGGTCGATTGCCAACAGTTCGGCCTCAAAGAGACGCTACAGTGGTCCGGAAGATGAAAGCTAAGGGAGATTCCCAGGTGTTCGGAGTATACACCCCCACCAACCCATCCCTCGAGCTTAAGGTAACGAACACTTCTTCTACGTGATGCTGATGTTCTACCATATTAGCTTATACTTCCTAAATGTAATTCATTAGCAGCTTTTGAAAACTCATTCCTGCTATACAGTGTCGTTCTTGTTAATTTAAGCTACAGCTCAAAATTTAGTTCGTCTCACAAAATGCAGATGTGTTCTATGCTCGAGGCCTTCTTGTGTTACTCTAAGGTAAGCAGAAATGACTAGAGCGATGTCTCTGACCCCCCACGGTTACAAAGATTTGTATAGATTTTCATCGCAGCAATACGAGTAAGTATTCAGTGATAGCATCTTCGTAGATAGTCGAACCTATGGTGGGTTCAGAAATAACCCCAAACATATTTCTTCAGCACCTGGCAAACTTCGGTAATATTTTGCCTTTTCAGAGACAGGTTTTCTTTGCAATTTATAGGAGGTACTAGAAAAATTAAGCATTTAATTTTTGCTCATAGGCGTGGATTAGCGCTTAACATTTTTTCTACTTAGTTACTCATTAACACAGTTTTAATGATAGCATTTAAGATAAACTTATGTGGAATGGATTTGCGAAGCACTTTAAGACTTACATACATATGTATGTACGACTGCATGAACATACAAATATGTCTATGAGGCATTCTTCGTCAACTGCAGCACCCCTCTCTCCAAAACTAGTTCAGGAAAAAAAAAATCGGTTATAGTCTTGAAAATTCGTTAAAAATATTTACTCCTAAATGATGAGTGGCGTTTTTGACATCTAATATGGCGGACAAAGTTTTGAAAAATGATTGGATTCGCTTGAAATTCGTTAAATCGGGGTTTTTTGGGGTCGCTGATTACGAATACGAATTTTTAAAATTCAAAATGGCGGATCCAATATGGTCGAAGATTTTTTAAAAATTTATTGAATCCGCCACTTTGAATTTTAAAAATTCATGATCATATTCGTTTTCAGCGATCCCGAAAATTCAAAATGGCGGATTCAATATGGCGAATTCAATGAATTTTTAACAATTTGTCTACCATTTTGGATCCGCCATTTTGAATTTTAAAAACCATGGTCAGATTCATAATCAGCGACTCCAAATTTGAATTAAATTTTAAAAATTTTTCCGCCCTATTGGAACCGCCATATGAGATTTTAGAAAACGTCAATCACCATTTAAAAGTCAATATTTTTACCGGATTTTCAAGAGTATAACAGATTTTTTTATCCGAACCAGATTTGGAGAGGGGCGCTTCAATGGAAGAATGCCTCATACACATATATACATACATACATATGTAGGTTTTTAGAAAATTAATTACTCTAGCTTTCAAATAAAAACTCAAAGTTTTCATTGCTACAGTCATTAGGTAGTTACACTCTAATTCACATTAAGCAGCACTACATACTCTTCTTCTCGCTAGCGTATTGCAAACACTTATGTACAATTCAAGTGCCTTTAAAGTATTTTTAACGCAGACGATTGAACGCCTTCTCGTTCAAAAGCAAAACTGCGTCAGTACTCATCGTGTGAAATCTATGTAATAGTGAAAAGTCAATAAAAAGTATAAGCACTCAAAACACAAATACATATTCAAATACATCTGTATGCGCTTGGCACATTTGCCGACTGACTGACTAATTTAGCTTAGTTGGCAGCAATACATCATTGATGATTCCAACTCCCACTGTTCGCATTTATTGAATATCTATCCTGGGTAAATGCCAATATTTGCAGCGTTTTTATTATGATTTTTCAATATACTCGTACGTCTATCTTCTTTATTGCAAAAATAATCACTAGTGCTTTGCAAAGCAAATACTTTCCACTAGAGAGTGCAATCTGCTGCAACAGCAAGTGATAAGTTCAGACTGATACATATTTACAGATTTATCTATAGATCATAGTTGTCATTAGTGGCAGCTTGGTTATTTAACGAAAGTGCTATGATGCGACGATGCTACTAGTACGTGACTCGCATGCATATGAGCTACATATGTATGTATGCTGTAGGCGCATAAGCCTTCTGCTGTTCAAAACTCTATGCCTAAGCTTATATGTAAACATCCGTTTATATATGTGTGTGTGTGCGCGCCTGAGCACCCTTCAACAATAAGGCGGCCAATTTTCCGTAAAGGACTAGTACTTAACTGGTTAAAATTTGACCGGTTACAATTGAACAGTTGTTTGCATCGAAAATGTCAACTTCTGACCTATCCCGAAGGAACCGGTCTAGAGATAGACGAAAAGTACAGTTTGGCAGTGGAAGAGTGGTGCTGTCTTGCAATTCAATAAAAAAAATTTTAAGAACACTACCCTTCAAATGTCCCAATTGCTTGGTCTGGCCTTGATTCAAAGTGAACATTTGAGCACACATTTGCACGCGTGGCTGTAGATCAGTGCGCAGAGATGCTTGCCACTATTTGTTAGCTTTCAAGAGGGTCCGGGTTCAAATGCGGTCAGAGGTAACATGGTTATAAATTGATAAGATATTATTATTTTTTTGTTTCCGAAATATGAAAAAGCATCTATGAAGTGCGAAACGCAATCGTATGCTAAAAATGGCAGTTGAAACCATTGGCAGGAAAATTATGAGGGACTAGTGCTGGTAACAATAGGGACTATCTGAGGGTTAGCCTAGGGTGAGTCTGAACTGCTGCAGAGCATTTATACCCTGCAAAAATTGTGCGACGAATACCTAAAGGGAGATCAATTAGTCTCGACTAATCCTTTACTTTACGGGTATAATTGGAGATCAGTTAGTCCCCGACTCCTATCTAACGGGTGCAACTAACGATTTGTATGCACTTGGTCAATGAAATTTCATGTGCGACGTTGGCATGTAGAACGACTATTCGCTTAGCAAACCTGAGGTGCCTGGTTCGAATCGCAGCTTTCGGGAGTATTAAAGGGAACAATTGGTATCTTCATAGGGCATGCTCAAACAAAAGCAAACAGTTCATTCCATATAAAGAGATAAAAAGTGGTATAAGTCGCATATTCCTTTGCGATTGCTCCCGGAGTCATTCCGGATTAGTCGCATTTTTTGCAGGGTATGGATTCTTATTTGTTTGCCTTCACAGCTAACTGTCTGTTGCCTACTGTGTAGTTGTGTACTTTATGTTATGCAGCTGCAATTGTATCTCTTTACTCATTATTGATTTTCAATGTGGCATACTTTTAGGCGCCGACACAATGCTTTGTGTTGCTTCTGTGTGCAACCAACTGCTGCTAATAATGATTATAATTTTAAAGGCTTACTATGATTAATGGCGAATATGAAATATGTACTAATAATGCTACACATAAGTATAATGTTAATACGAATTTGTTTGAACAAGTTGCGCATTTGCACTTTGCTAAATTTGTTTAGTTGGCTGATTAGCAAATTATGCGCCCCAGAAGTATGCAATATTGAGTGCTTTAGCTTTAGTACCTTTGATTATTGTATTGAGTTAAGCTATGCATGCACGCGATTCTCAACCAGCATGTCGCATGTAGTTAATTAAGTCGCGTAGTAAAATTAAGTAATAAAAATATAAGTCACAAAATTTGGCACCATCTAGCGGCAGTTTCAAATAAACAAATATTCAGAAAAATCTTTAGGTCTGTCAACGCTAGACTTCAAACAAAAGACACGTCTTTCTATATTTGGAATATGGATGTGTGCCACATGAAACTCGACAGAGCCTTTTTTCTACAAGTCGAAGATGTTCGCTGAGTTTAATAAAATACGCCTGCAGTATGCTCTTCTTGCTAACTGCCACCAATCTGAATCACCATGTGACCTGACTATCTAGTCTCTCCAACGAAAAAGAAGCCTTCCACTTTCTCAACTCTCACCAGCCGGAACCGCGCTATCGGACTACTTCCAAAGCTGGAACATTTACATCTATTTGCAGGAAATGTCCCAGCCAACTTAGTCGCTGTATTTCAACGTCGTTGTAAAGCTCATGCAGCTCAACGCTTCACTCTTTGACGAAAATCATTGCACATTTTCGCACCGCTCTTTAACAAAAGTATATGTTAAATTTTAACCAAACAAAAAGCAGCCCAACTCGACCTCTGCCTTGCACCCTGAATATGCAATATCAACTGACGTCACACTGGCTTTCAATAGACCCAAAGTACCCACGGCAAATTCATCATTTAGGTCATCATCATAGCGTTATTGCAAATTGCGAAATCGCATAGCACTTGAAAGCTCAGTAAGGTGGCAATAATGTCTCGCAGAGCGACATAAAGCAAACAAATGAAAAAGCGATTTATTGAAGAAAAAAGTGGTGAGTAAATAGAAAAGGGAAATTTCAATAAAGGTTCATGAATCATAAAAACGAATACGAAGGGGGAACGAAGCAAAAATAAGTGATTTAAGTGGCCACATAAAGGTAGAAATAAAAGGCAAGTGAGGAGGATTTTTAATATGGAGGTATACCGAGGAAAAGAGATTTAATTTTAAGAATTGGCCGATTAGAGTAGTTCCCTTAACGAAGGGTGGCTGAAAAATTTTGGTTGCTCGAATTATGAGGAAATTCAAAGAAATGGGGCACATTGAAACATTGCTTTGGACGTTTTGTTACTACAGAGCAGAGGTGCACACGGGAGTCTGACGGAGCCACTCGGCTTTCACGTGCAAGTCGTGTGTGCGACGCTACCGAACTTATGCGAAGCTAGCAGCCGGTCAGTTTGCGTTTGAACTTCATGCTGTAAGCATCACATGCGCGAGCTGTTTTGCTGAGTACACACATACTGATACAAAAATATTGCGCTTGTATTGGGAGCTCTGCCAACGCTGTGCACCTCTGCTACAGAGGAACGGTAAACGGTAACTACAACACAAAGAAGAGAAAGATGCCCAGGTAGCTAATGTCCGCGCAAAAGATTCCTAATGATATTTATAACCTATAAGCCAAGACATTTAAACTTTAGGCTCGGGAAGACAGAAAAGTAAATTCAATAGTTTCCTAAAACACTTATCGCATAGGTCAAGACACCTCGTCGCCTTGTTAAATTATTATCGTATCTTACATTTGGCGACTCTTGGGAAATCGGGATTAAAGTGTGGAATT
>JAPVRG010237180.1:0-13292 GCA_029783565.1 Rhagoletis cerasi
TGTCTCACTTGTATTAGTATGCGCATGCTTTAATTTCTTTTCAAAACAAAACAAAGTAACAAATAATATGAAAATAAGAGAAAATTTCCAGATAAGTTTTTTTACTACGTTCCAAATGTACCTGAATATACGTTCAAATTTTAAAGGCTGAAGCGTAGGTATAAATATACCAACTTTTACATCACTATTTCGGAACACGTGTTCGCTTCTTCCTCTTCTTCTTTGCTCATGAGGAAAGGTTAGACAAAGACCCGGAAAAAGGATGTTAAAGTCTGCGGCTGCACATGTAACAAATTAAAACTGGTGACGCTTTCGATCGGTGGGTAACGGCTTGCGTGTCCCGCTGCCGACCCGTTATGCCGTGTTGGCGTGACTTTGCTGTTGTTTACCGCGGTCCGCGCGGGCTTATCGTTGATGCTGTTGGTAGACGTTATGTCGACGCTAGTGACGATGCTCTGCTTGTACTAGTGAGTATCGCTCTAGTTGGCGCTGCCGACGCTGCTCGGTTGACGCTGGCGGTTAGCGCCTGGCGGCGCTAGTGCACGGCGTTCTGCTGCCGCTGTTGACATCGCTCTTTTAACGGAGAGCGTGGCGCTCGGCTGGCGCAGTTGGCGTCGCTCCCTTGACGGCGACCGTTGCGCTCTCCAGGCGCTGTTGACGTCGCCCTCTGTTCGTGCCGGCGACGTCCCTCTGCTGACGGCGGGTGAGCGGGTGTCGCCCGTACGCGGCTTCACGGTTGACTGTGGTGAGTGGTGATCGAGTCCACCTTGGCCTCACTACTTCTGATTGGTGATATCTTGTTCTGTCCTAGCCTAACAACAAGCTATGCCTCCAATCAGTCTTAGCTACGCTTAGGCTCTGGCTTTCTACTTCTGAGGGTTGATGTCTTGTCCTGTCCTAGCCTAACAACAAGCAATCATCCTGCAGTCATAGAAGTTCAGCCACGACCACAGCTCCGTGCTGACTCACTGTTGAGCGGCCGTGCCGTCCCTTTTATAGGCCGCCTGTGTGATGTTGCTCGTGTTGGTTGTGTGCGTATACATGTTGCTGCGTTGCTTTGGCATCATGTGGTGTGGTTTTCGCCGGTTTCTGGTGCTTTGGTAGTGGGTATTTGTGTGGGCCAAATTACCCAGGGTTTTGTGGTTATTTTGGGGTATCTCCAAGGAGGTGTTCTCGTCGACGCTTCGGCTGGGGTGTTCATGATCGACCCTATTGATCCTCTTGCTCCTGGGCTTGCCTCTCCTTCGTTGCTTTCTCCTGGTCGCCCTCGGTGGTGTGTTACTATTTACTCCTGGTGGTGCGCTGTCTTCCGAGGTTTGTGGGCTGGCGTACGGTGTTGACATATGCTGTGCAGCCGGTTTGGCCAGTACGATGTGTTGGCCACCGCAGGATACTGTAGCTCTCATACTACCCAACGTATCTAAGCCGAGTATGATGTCATCTATGGCGCCTGGCATGACGTACAACACGGTGTGGTGCGCTGACTGTCCGAGGCGGACCTCAGTCTTCACGGCATCGAAAATGTTACTGCTGGTACCGTCGGCCATCTGTATCTCGAGGGCTACCGTTAGCCTCTCTCCGCTCCCTAAGGCCGCCATATGTTCCGCTAAGCTGGTTGATATAAAACTCGTCGATGCGCCGGTGTCGCTGACGGCCTCGGCTGGCTCGCCACCCAAATGGACAATGGCGTACAGCCGACCGCGTTCCTGACGCATGATTATTGGTGTCCCGGCGGAGTTCGGTGGGCTCACTGCGCCCTTTTCCTTGTGAGGTCCTCCGCCGTTTCCCTGATGCCAACGACAGCATTCTATTGTTCGGACATTGGCTCGGCCGCACTCCCAGCAGGATAATTTTCGTGCGTCGCGGCATCTCCTGGCATAATGACCTTCCTGGCCACATCTTCTACATACGTTGCTCGTGTCGAATGTCTGGTTCGTGGATGAGCCATGACGTGGTGTGCTCATCGCTGCCTGTGTGGTGATCCTCGTCGGGTTGTCGCTGATAACATGCCTTGCAACCTCTCGCCGTGGTGCTTCCGTCATTCGGCGCTGGTCCTCACGGATGCCTTCGTATTCTTCCGTGAGTGTGAGTAGTTCCGCTAGCGTGGTGAAGTCCCGACGTCGGATGTATAACAAGTAGTCGGGGTGGCTGTTCCTGAAGATTCTTTCCAAACGCTGCTCGCTGCTGTACCCGGCGTGCCGCATCAGGTTTTGTATCGCGATCACATAATCCTTATATTTCTCCCGTGGATGCTGTCTTCGCTGCCGTATATCGTCCTCGAGGCGTTCGAAATACCGAGGCGGCAGAAAGAAACGTAGAAAGTCTCGTTTGAAGGTTGTCAAACTGTCCCAATGTTCGTTGTTGTTGCGGTACCAGTGAAGAGCGGTGCCGCACAGTAACTCGGGCATGGGTTTAGGTAGGAGGTCTACGTTCAAGGCATACACCTCGGCCAACTCCTCCAACCGCTCCACAAAAGCTAATAGGTCTCGTCCGCCGTCTTATTTTATTGACCACTTCCTTACATGGTCGATGATAGGTGTAAACGTGTGGGACGGCGCCTGGTGTTCAGAATGTATCACACTTGTGTTCGATCCGACGATTGTTGGGGGCGGGTGCTGATGTGTTGATGGCTGATGCTGGTGCGTTGGTGCCGCTAAATGACTCTGTATCGTGGTTTCTATGAAAATATTCCTGTTTCCTTCGCGTTCACTCCGTGGTATTGGTGTCTTTTGCTCACCCTCGTCCTCCGATATGGCCTCACTGTCTTTGTTGGTGATTTCCATCGACAGAAATTTAGCGTGGATCTCCGGGTCGGTGTGCGCCTTGGCCGCCAGAGCCGTTATGCGCTTGCGTATTTCTCGGGCTGTACCTGCATGATCGATTCCCAATTCCTGTGCGATGGAAACTAGTTGGTCCTTGGGTACATCGTCTAGCCACGTGGTGTTAACTAGTTCTGCCATTTTTCTTTGGGTATGTTCGGTGCCAATTTGTAACGAAACTTCTGGTGTATTTGGTGGAAAATTTTTCTTTGCCCGTGTACGATCTACCGAGGGTCCCTGCTCGGGCGCCAATTGTAACGAAGCGTTTTTGCTGCCCCGACGCTTCTTCTATAATTGCTGGGGTATACTCGCCGTGTCCAGGGTTCGTTACAATAAATTTGTAATTTCGGTGCTCCGGTAAATTGTACTTTATTAATAAATTCCTTACTAACTAAAAGAACATGTAACAAATTAAAATTGGTGACGCTTTCGATCGGTGGGTAACGGCTTGCGTGTCCCGCTGCCGACCCGTTATGCCGTGTTGGCGTGACTTTGCTGTTGTTTACCACGGTCCGCGCGGGCTTATCGTTGATGCTGTTGGTAGACGTTATGTCGACGCTAGTGACGATGCTCTGCTTGTACTAGTGAGTAGCGCTCTAGTTGGTGCTGCCGACGCTGCTCGGTTGACGCTGGCGGTTAGCGCCCTGGCGGCGCTAGTGCACGGCGTTCTGCTGCCGCTGTTGACGTCGGTCTTTTAACGGAGAGCGTGGCGCTCGGCTGGCGCGGCTGGCATCGCTCTATTAACGGCGACCGTGGCGCTCTGCTGGCGCTGTTGACGTTGCTCTGCTGGCACTGTTGGAGCCGCTCTCTCGATGGCGGCCATGGTGCTGTGCTGGCGCAGTTGGCGTCGCTCCCTTGACGGCGACCGTTGCGCTCTCCAGGCGCTGTTGACGTCGCCCTCTGTTCGTGACGGCGATGTCCCTCTGCTGACGGCGGGTGAGCGGGTGTCGCCCGTACGCGGCTTCACGGTTGACTGTGGTGAGTGGTGATCGTGTCCACCTTGGGCTCACTACTTCTGATTGGTAATATCTTGTTCTGTCCTAGCCTAACAACAAGCTATCCCTCCAATCAGTCGTAGCTACGCTTAGGCTCTGGCTTTCTACTTCTGAGGGTTGATGTCTTATCCTGTCCTAGCCTAACAAAAAGCAATCATCCTTCAGTCATATAAGTTCAGCCACGACCACAGCTCCGTGCTGACTCACTGTTGAGCGGCCGTGTCGTCCCTTTTATAGGCCGCCTGTGTGATGTTTTTCGTGTTGGTTGTGTGCGTATACATGGTGTTGCGTTGCTTTGGCATCATGTGGTGTGGTTTTTGCCGGTTTCTGGTGCTTTGGTAGTGGGTATTTGTGTGGGCCAAATTACCCAGGGTTATTTGGTCCTCACACTATTTAGTTGAAAATACACATTGTATATAAACGTATCTATATAACACAATTCAAAAATAAATGCCTTTTTTTTGCCTTTATTCAAAACCCATTTTGCCTTTTTTTCAAGTTTTTAATACCTTAAAATCTTAACCCTGGTTATATGTATATTTTTGTGGTAACACATTTACAATTTACTTACTTGAATCACTATTGTCTCTGTAGATCGCGTTGTGGAAAAGCACAGTCAATTCGTTAAGAAACATACGGCCACCGAGATTTCAGTTGCTCACTACACAGGGCGCATCATATATGATACACGCTCTTTCACAGATATAAATCGTGACTTCGTGCCACCGGAAATGATAGAATGTTTTCGCTCATCGATGGATGAAAATATCATGATGATGTTTACGAATCAACTCACGAAAGCGGGAAATTTAACAATGCCTTTTGAATGCGTACAACACAAGTCAGAAGACTCTCAAAGAAAATCATATGTAAGACATTCGTTACAATTTTAAACATGTGTTTTAACATTTAAAAACTCTACCTTGCAGCCGTTAAACACTCTATCAGCCGGGTGTATTTCGCAAGCGAATAACTTACGAACTTTGGCAGCGAGTTTTCGCTTTACCTGCTTAACTTTACTCAAGACGTTGACATGCAGTAGCAATCTGGGTGTGCACTTTGTTCGTTGCATTAGGGCGGACTTAGAATACAAACCACGAGCATTTCACGCCGACATGGTACAACAACAAATGAAAGCTCTTGGAGTATTAGATACAATTATCGGCAGACAGCGTGGCTATTCGTGTCGCATCACATTTCAAGAGTTCCTTAGACGGTTTGTACATAAAATTTAAAAAACTTAAAATATAAGCATATGTATGTATGTAAACCAGTCAAACAGAGGTTAAGGTGTTTGCCCTAGGCAAGGGCCACACTTGATATTGTCATTTGTGACCATTAATCTAGTCGACGAAACGCCGCGAGCTTGTCAGAAGCCCCACCACTTGCGAGAGCTGAGGTTTTCCAAGCGTAAGGAGCTCCCAGGCGAGAGGGATCTGGCAATTGCGCATGCCCATGCGTTGCGATTTGATTTAGTTTACTTAAAAATTAGCAAGTCCCTCCTTGGGCTTGTAATGAACGTAATACATGTACATATATATGGAATATACGTACGTAATTTTATTTGGGATATTAGCGTAAAAATTGCTGTGTATATCCAATGTGAGAGAGCGGAAGAAAGTTCCCTAGTGCAACCTAACATCTTCTTAAATTTATACAGTGCTGCCGCGGCCTTCCTTATCCGCTCCTTCACATTGAGTTCTCACGACAGATTGCTGGCCAGTACGATTCCAAGGTACTTCGTGTTTGGCTTTGGTTGGAGAGTGGTTTCCCCGGATTTAGGTTTATCCCACGCTGGGATCTTTTATTTCCTAGTGAATATTACCAAGTCAGTCTTCTCTGTGTTAACGCTCAGTCCCACTTTGCTGGCCCAATCACGGATAACTCGTAGCGTCTTGTCTACCAAAGAGCTAAGAGTCATTATATATTTGCTGCTTATGATATCTGAAATGTCGAGTGATTCTTTGCTTTTCTGGGCCCACATCCCATCCTAGGCCCTAATAAGTCTTTGTACGATAGTACCTTTAGACCTTGAGGCCTCGGATGAACTTTCTATATTGTCGCAAAAGCATTGCCTTGAGTTTCTTTTATCCTTTCTTATTTATTTTTTGGAAATCTTGAGTAAATCTTTGCACTCCTCCCGACATTGTGTGGGTTCCGCTAGCTTCGCTAGCCTGAAGAGTTTCCTAAGTTGCTTTCTGAAAACTCCGAACTCCGGGTTCAACCAAGGTGGTCTGGTTTTACCCTTGGTACTTCTCAGACAGAAAGGAAGATTTAAAAGCAAATACTATGATTTTTTGCATTTTCTGGGTCTTAACTCTACATTGAAAAATTTCTTTGAATTTAGTCCAGTCAGTTTTGGATTTCAGAATTACTTTTCGCACTATTTTTAGAGGAGTGTCAAGCCTTATATATGAATGACCAGAAAATAGAGGTCCACTAGGGAACCTTCCAGTTTTCTATTGAAACTCCTCGCTCGGAAGAGAGGTTTATACTTACCACGTCCTTTCACGTTGGCCCTATGTAAGTAAGTTCATCACCTTTTTTTATGATCTTCATATTAGTTTGAGGTATGTAAGAAAAAAGTGACTCACTCCGTTCGTTAATGTTGCCACAGCCCCATATGGTATAGTGGGCGTTCGCGTCCGCGCCTATGACAATATGTTGTACTCTGCGCCTACAGTCTTCCACCAAGGCCCTCAACTCTTTCGGTGGAGCTTATACATTGTGCGACCAGTAGCAGGAAGCTAGGGTTAGTGTGCTATTTCTCCCCTCCAATGACCACAACCACCAAGTCTTCTATGCTGTGATTAGACATTAAATATAAGTGCAAATTTTTTCTCACCATAAACAGGGCACTCACCCTGCCTTATGACTTCGTGTAGTATATGCAGAATTTCACTGAGCTAAGTCCAGAGTTTCTCTCGCCAGCTGCTAACCCAGGCTCCCAGACAAACGCCACGTCCAACGAGTCCCCCTCCAGCGCTAGGAGGAGCGCGTTCGAAGTCAACGTCAACAGCTCCATCACCATTTTTAGCGGCATCTTTTTCTATTTTTAGGTGTTTCTCGACTTCTTCTTTTTATAGCGAGTTTGCACTATCGTTTTCGGATTACGCTTTTTCAATCGAAGATGTACGCTTCCCATACCCACGAACTTCTTTCCGTACCCTGGGTACAGCAAGTCTTCCGCCTCTTTGTTGATTTCGAGAATGTAGCTCTGACCCTTCTCCGTCGGCTTAAATACGAGAAAAATTTACCAGCCCCATGCCGGTATATTCGGGTTTGGTCCTCCGACTTCACCACACTCGGGATCCATACCTTCGCCTTCGGAATCGTGGGATCAGAGCTCTGGTCACCACCTCTATACGTGCGATGCCACTTTGCCTTTGGAGGTTAGGAATAACTCCCTTCAGCCATACAAGGGTTGCGCTGTTATTGCATTTAACGAGCCTGCCCCATCCAATGAAGGATGGGTTTGCCCGGCTCTGCGTGCTTCCGCCTGATCATTAGAGTCAATAGCTCATTATCTACAGATTTCCACCCTTGGGTGGCCATCTGTCCATAAGGATCACTGTGATCCAGCGCCGCGACAGTCAGGTGTTGTGTGGCTACTTCGCTTAGTCTTACATTACGTAGAATTCCATCTTTACATTTTCTTTTCTCAGCTTTCCCGCGTGCTTCTCCTCTATGCTGTCTGTCGGGTCAACCATGGCTCCTAGGCGCTGGAGCTGATTTGTATACTTCGATAGAGATTTTCTTCACTCACTTTTCCGCACCTCTTTAATCACGGCTGTGTCTTTTGTAGGGCGTGCTTAAAGCTCCCTTCTCTCTGGCAGAGCTCACGGAGATCACGTTGCTCTTGGAACTATCGGAGTCGTTGATCACTTTCCCCTAGGGACTTAAGCAAGCGAGATCCTCTCATCTTCTTCCTTCTTGTGTTCGTTATTTGTATTCGTATTCATCTTCATCGTACGACCGACTTTCCGACGAGGCGGACCCAAAATTTGGCACGGGAGAAAATGTCGTCGACCGCAGCAGCGCCCTTGTCACAGTAAGGCCACCGTTTCTTCCCGAAGCGGCTCGGTGTCGCAAGGACGCCGTAAGCGACTGGCCTATTAACAGGCCACAACCTGGTCGATTATCAGCATGGAAGCGCATGACACTTTGATTCAGCACGCGGGAAGGAAAGAATTAAAACCGCTGCACAGAAATCTTCAAAACAAATCAAACATACTAGTATTAAGTCAATGCAAAACAAAAGTTCAATAAATGTACTCTTTTACGACCAAAATAGGTCAACATACATGATTTTTAGAAATTTCTCGACTCCTGTTCCACCAATAGAGTAAGTTTTTTATTCAAAATACTTCTTCTTATAATAATATATAGGATAATAACGAATATTCCGACCTGAGCGCCACCTATCAAGTAAATTTTTTGTCAAAGTGTTTCCGTTTAGGTAGGTAATGTATACTCCCAATATTAACCAAATCGTCCATTAAATACAATACGTAGAAATATCTCGGCAATAGCTCCACCTATCGGAATTCTTTCAAAAAACATTACTCGGACTAAAACAAATGTATCAGCAAGAAATTTGCCAATTCGGTTGAGCCGTTCTCATGTGATGCGATGACCAACGAACCCCATTTTTTTTTCAAGAATACATGTATGTTAGTATAAGATTATATGTGTCGCGCTGACCGCGCAAGGGCCGCTTCATCGGATGCTGTCATTGTCCATGCTTCTATGCCATATACCAGCACGGTATACGCCAGCAATTGTACGCTCTTATAGTAAATTGTTCCAAACGGCTCGGAGAGGTCCCTCCTAATCCTGCCGGAGCTGGTGTTATTGGTCAACGTCATTTTACACATTAGTTACGAGGGGATACCAAATTCAGACATCGCGGCGTACAGGTAACCCCTTTTCGTGCTGTCGAAAGCGGCTTTGAGGTCGACAAATAGATGGTGAGTGTGGATCCTCTTCTCTCGGGTCTTCTCCAAGATTTACCAGGTCTAAAGCCACACCCGTATGGCCCGACCAGCTCGTTCACGGTGGGTCTTCAGTCTTTCACACAATACGCTCGGTAGGGCCTTATAACCTATACTTATAAGGCTGATACTGCGGTAGTTGTCGAGTATGGTGATTCGGTTTCTTGAAGAGTGCTCTCTGAGAGCAGGTGCTAGAGTCGAGTGGAGAATAAATTCGCCATCTGGTGTGATTTCATCTTTTCGACGTTGGACTTCTCTTGCATTGTTGGGCACACATTTTTTGCTGCAGATAGGCGTGTGCGTATCTTGGCTGCAACAAGATAGGGGTCCGATTCGACGTTTGGCCCTTGGAGAGTACGTACGTCTCAAACACTGGAAGCGTGCCTTCCGTCTATGATGATCGTTTTGGTTTCTCGTTTTTCGATCTGGAGACAGCTACGTAAATCTTCAGCAGAATCTTTCTCTAGAAAACTCCAAGAGCCGCCTCATCAGATGTTTTCATTGTCCATGCTTCAGCGCCATACACTAGCACGGGCATTATGAGTAACTTATAGAGTGTCATATTCGTACGACGAGAGACCACTTTACTTCTCAATTGCCTACTCTGTCCAAATTAGCACTTGCTGGCAAGAGTGATTCTCCGTTGCACTTCAAAGTCACATTGTTAATGGTGTTAATGCTGGTCCCCAAATAAACGAAGTCGTCACCTTTTTCGAACTGTCAACAGTGACGTGGGTGCCAAACGGCTTAAGGCCATGCCAGATAAAACGCTTGCTTCGTTTACATTTTCTTTGGCAGCTAAGATGAAATGTACGAAAATGCATGAAACATGTCACATAGATCGCTTTAGCTTGAGCGTCAAGCGAAAAGATGGCCAACTCCCATCTTTTTTCGCTGGTTTGATTTTTACTTATTTCGCTCCATTTCAAGGCATCATTCAGAAACGTAAAAACTAAGAACATTTCTGATATTTTTAAAACTTAATTTACTACATTCACAGCAATTTTCACCTTCTACGTTTTGCGCTTGCTGGCAAAGTTAGAAATGTCTCGTATGCATGGCCTTTGATGCTCAGTCAGAGTTTGTCTGGCGACAGGAGATGACTCGTTTTATCCTCGTTCACCACCATAACCACACGCTTTACTTCTCTATGTAATTCCGAGAGGCAGAACAGTCCTAACGCTTGTTTTTAACGATGATGTCGATGTCGCCAGCATACGCCAGTAATTGTACACTCTTGCGTAGAAATTTGCCTGAGCGGTTCAGTTATGCGGATGTTATTATAACGATTCTATTTTCGTGAATACCTGGTCTATGGTTGGTTTTCTAGGTGATAAGGCTCAAAACAAAGAACTATACATGCATAGGATTCATCAGAGCAGCTGAATATATGTATGTTTGTTGAAGCATGTTCTACCTTTTATAAGTGATTGGTAGTATGTGTGTATAACCCCAGTAAACGTAATGATTTTCCACACTATTTTTCAAGATATGAACACTTGCTTTATTTTAGACTCGGTATGTGTAGGTTACTCTAAGTATGTAAATCATATTGAGCAACTAAAGAAAAAGAGTTAATTTGAATTAAATTGTCCATCAGCTATCTGATGTTGAGTAATTTTTGTTTTGTTGTCGGAAGTAAGCGGCAATCACCATAGCAAGAACAAAAATATGTAAATTTTCAGTTTAAACGCACATTTTATTTGTGCATTTACGGCGAGCTAATGCGCATTTGTACGGGAATAATTCACGAGTTAATGCAAATAAAGGCTTCTATTGCAAATAACCAGTCATATGTCTACCGTTTAACTTAAGGAAGTCAGATGTAGCGCGTGAATTAGTATTTGGAGGTTTTAAGAATATACATAGACATTTTCTCTTTACATAAAGGAGCTTCTTCCATGAAATATAACGCATGTCATATTAGTAGGCTTGAGCGAGTCCAAAAAGTCTTTGTCCGCTATGCTTTACGTTCCTTGCATTTTACTGAGCCAATTCCATCCTACAGAAGTCGGTGTTAGCTCATTAACTTAAAATCGTTGGATAATAGAAGGACTATTCTCTCCCTCACTTTCGTTTTCGATTTAATAACCGGGGCGATTGACTGCCCAATTGTTTAATTAATTTATAAGTATTCTCTAATTTTATTTCTTTGTAATCTGTAAGAAAAATTTTATTTCTAGATTAAAAATAAATAAATAGGATAGCATATCGTATCTTGCAGATGTCAATGACAAGTTAAAGTAGTATAATATATTAGTAAATAGTTTGCATGAAATGCGAATAACATTTCGTGCGCGTAAAAAACCGTGGCTCATGGCCGAGGTGCTTTGAAATATAAAGCAACGTGTATACTTTACATCCGCTGGAAAAACTATCCCTCTGTAGAAAACTGGGAAAACTATCGTTGGGCCAGAAATAAGGCGACGACGGCTACGCGGGAGAGTATATAGCTGTATTATTCTTTGAAACTTACTTCTTTTCCGACCAAAATGTTGTGGAAGAACTTAAAATCGTTAGAATAGGCAATGAACAATATTTTTTTCCTCTGTTAAAGACAATCAAAGCAGGTATTTTTAATGCATTATATAAAAGACACGCTTTTATCTAAAAGAAACGCCGCAACCGAAAATTTGGAATAAAAAAGCACGCGATAAAACAATTTTTTAATATTTAGTAAAAGCGTGGAATAAAAAAATGTAAAACAATAGTTTAATATGTGTGTGTAACTATATTAAAGCTTTTGACACCAAAACGAGAAATACATTTATTTTGGGTTGAAATAAGATCGAATGGTTTTATTTATTTAATATTTCACTCGTTTCGCCTTTCTTCATCTTAGATCTATCTGTATAGACATTCACCGAGCCAGCACTACTCACAACCTCCCGCCAGCCTTCGACCTCTATGGTAGCTTTGAAGTTCGTCTCAAAGTGCAGATACGGGATCACATAGTCAATCCGTCAAATAAAGTCGAGGCTACGCTGCTGTGACCGTAAGACCTGCGCACAAACTGACCCGTAACATAAAGCCTGGCGGCAATTTTCGACGCTATATTCTTGGCCGATAGGTCCACCGGCAAGAGATGCAATAAGGTATAGAGCGCCGTCGTCGAAGTAGTCCTAAAAGCCCTGTCATGCCGATCATTGATAGCCTATATACCGTTTCTACCCCACAGCGCCGAAACACTTCTGCAGCTCAGCATACTGCTTATCCAGTTCGAAATTACAGGATGAAACCCTATCGTCGTCATTCCGTCCAAGAAGGCATGCGTTGAGAGATTGTCCTTGTTATGCCCAGGAAGACGCCCAACACGAATTCCCCATTCTCCAGGGCCGCTTCTATTCGTCAAACAACTTTGTGTAGGGCGGTATCTACCGATCTTCCGTTCATTTAGGCATGTTGTGCCTTTGAAAGAAGGTGTCCCGCTACGCTATGTTTGATGTATACGTCTATTAGCCTCTCCATGGTCTTTTGAGGAAACGAAGTTAGGCTAATGGGCCTGTAATTGTCTGGGTATGCGTGGCCACTTCTGCCCACTTTTGGCACAAAGATCACCCTCGAAATCCTCCAAGACGTTGGAACGTAGTTCAGCCTTAAACAGCCTTCAAATAAGTTGCACAACCAACACCTGGTCTTCTGGCCCGCCATCTGCAGCATCGCAGGAATAATGCCGTACAGGCCCGGCGACTTATACCGCAAAAATGAGCTCAAGGCCCACTCCAGTCTAGATGGCGTCACCAGTTCCCTTGCAAGGATACCCTCTCCTACGATGGATGCTGCTGCCTCAGGTGGGCCACCTGGATCCTTGACCCCAGGGAATTGAGTCTGCAATAATAAGGCGAGAGATTTTTTGGCACATTGAGTCCACTCGCGTCGTCCCTTTTAATAATTCCCTGGGTTACACAATCCTTGGACAGGACCTTCCTTAGCCTTGCAGAAATTCCTCCTTGAGCTTATTTTACCACTGCGTATTAGGGCGGGTCGATTTAAAAATCGCTCATTGCTCTGTGAAAATCGTATTCTAGGGATCAAAATAAGAAACTTTGCCGAAGGAACCATACCTCTAAAACGAATTCTGATGTCCCCCAATTTGGGTCGAACTTTTGGGTAGGGGCAAATTTTGAAAAATTCCACTTTGACCTATTTAGAGTGCTCCAATCGAGTCCAAATGTATGACCGACCCCCACTAACTTTGGAGGCCCGACCCACCGATGCCAGTGGCACACCCCCTGGAACCCCCTGGGGGTTCACCATACAAACATTTCAAAATATCGCCGGTTTTGCACTTTAGATGGAAAAGATCAGCGAAATGCCTATGTTTTTTCTTTTTGGAGTTTATTTTTCTCTTTAGAAATTTATTTAGTCAGAACATATGTAAATGAAAAAATGAATTTAACTTAGTAATAGAAAAGAAATTAAAACAAATTATTAGAAATTAGCGTTTTTACAACCCTTTTAAAACCAAGGCATCACTGTGATGC
>JAPVRG010237184.1:0-10115 GCA_029783565.1 Rhagoletis cerasi
GGTACTTATCCACTGATATACAAGTGAAAAGTAATTTTGGTTTCGTTCGCAATTCCTATTCTTTCGTTTTACTTTCAAATTTTCAGCGTCCTTTTTATTTATTTTTTTTTAGGCTAAACGATCAGAAATACATATACATTCTGCGTTCATTTGACAAAATAACCACAATCTTTTCTTACTTATTATTTGTTTAAGTTATTACGTGAATACTCCTTTTAGTTATTATTTTCTCAAGTGTAAAAGTAAATAAAAAAAATTTGATTTTTTAACAATAAAATTTCCGTAAAGGGTGTTAAAACAGGGACTTATATTTTTCCTCATTTTGGTTTAAAAATTTGTTATTTTTGAAAGTGGAGTTAAAAAACTATCTTAGCTTCGTAAGCAACTCTAATATTAATTATTGCATAATAAATTTGATGTAATAGCAATATAAAAACATGACCTGGATTTATTAACCTTTACCAACATTTTGAACCCCAAAACCCACCCCTTGGGTGCGCTAATGGCTTGAGTAGTTGGCTATAAATTTTAGACTACAATTTACAAAAAACCATCACAGGGGTAAGATTTTTTCGTTTTTTTTTTTGAACGCCTATAATTTTAAAAATGTTAGTTAGGTAGTACATTTTCTGATTCTAAAAGATCTTTTGTATCTCTTAAAAGGAGTCCCTAACCCAATGTGGCCAAGATACCTTCGGCTTCCCTAATGAATCTTAAAAGGGGCTTGATAGACGAATTCCTTATAACAAGGGGTTCGACCATCGAAGATTTAAAATAAATCAGTCTTTGGCTAAAGCCGAACAGTGGCAGAGAATTTGCTCCGAAGTTTGAAGTTTCATCAGCCTCGAGGCAGAGCCGGCATTCCGACTCTGTGATCGCACCTATTCGGTGCAAGTGAAATCGCAATTGGTTTTGACCGGCCAGATACCCAGATAGTAGCCTGATCTCATTTCTATTTGCTTGGACAATGTCGTTTCTGTTGAAAGGGTAGCCGAAGAGCCTGGCCTGAATAAAGCCCCCCAACTCTCCCCAGTACTTACTGCGTTCCGAGTGTACCCACTCAGTAATTATGGCTCTCGAGAGGACCAACTAATACCACAGAATGGTTGAGGTCCCGAAAAGGCAGTTCATTTTAAAAATACAAGACATAGATTTTTTCCGGCTTGACGTCGACTTTTGAGATGCCCTGTATATTTGTAAATACATGATTTACAACTATAAAAAAGGAACGACCCACCGAATAAATAAGGAGCAAAAGACGAATTCTTTCCGACGTTTAACCCTACATACAATATTAGTGATGGTAATCAATTACTTGTATGAATTCGGAAATGCATAATGTGGCCGGACCTCATTCAGTAATGCGCCGCTGGGAATGCATCATTCTCGCGCAACTTTGCAAATGATAGAGGTGATTGGTGAAGTTTTTTGGTATCGGGCCCAAACCGACTGTCGGTTTTACTGCCAAATAGGAAGACCTCGACAGTAGGGATAAAACGATACCATGCAATTATCGATACTTCTACTTGGAAGTAGTATCGAAAGAAAGTATCGATACCTATAGTCAACTTATCTGACTATCATTTATGATTTTAGACGAATGGTACTTAATCTTTTTTAAGAACAACTTTAAGTTTTAAACCAAGTTTTACTAGGATGGCCTCTCAAAAAACAAGAAAAAAGTACAAAGTCCAATAAGTTGTTTAAAAAAAATTTTGCTTCTGTTTTATGTACGTATTTTATTTGTTGTACGTACATATTTATTTTGTACAAAGAAAAAGCGATTGTGATGAAAAAAAATTATTTTATAATTCATTTCATACAAATTAATTAATTAATAAAAATTATCTGTATTATAACACTGTTCAATATCATTTTGCAGAGTAACAATGGTATATGTATTTCTGAAAGAAGTAATCATGATGGTAATTTTTGGAGGACAAAATTATAGTACTGATTTCTGCCACTCAACGTTACTTAGTTTAGCAATTTTTTTTTAATTATTCATTTTCACCATCTAGGCTAACCTAAGCCTACTTTTTAATCAGCTTATTCTTGACTTAACTTACCTTGATTAAGTCGCTCAGTTGGAGAAACTGAAATAAAGCTTAGCACCAAATCGCAGCTAACTTAAGTTATAAATAAGTTTAAGCCTAAGTCTTATTGGAGAAACCAGCCCATAGTATACGTTAGGTATTCATATCGCTAGCTTAGCGTGACAAGTTTCTAAGTCCAATTGTAGAAAATTTACAAGGGAGGAAAAAAACTTTTTCAAAGTCATTTCCTTCTAGAAAGATAAAGAACGCACGCTGACGTTGGCGCCTTCTTGCGGTTTTCATTGGCAACTAAAATGCCACAGCAATAATTGGATTAAAAAATAAAAGTTCGGGAATAAAATTGTCACTGAATTGGGTTTCGACACAAGTACCTTCTTCCGATACCTACTCAGTACTCGGTACAAAAGTATTGATACCAAAATTACTTGGTATCGGACGAAAAGTATCGAGTATGTACTTGTATTTACTAGTATCGTTTTGTGCCTAGGCGAGAGATGCTTGACCACTTGGTTTTACAATCCAATACGATTTTATCTCATGTAATAGTATCATTTCGTAGGTTTATGTGGCCATTGAAAGAGCAATATACGAGCGTAACCTTTCCTTGGTCGCCATCAGGAATGACCAACATGAGCACTGCTATCTCTACAGATTTCAAAAAGAGTTACGGAAGAAAACGTAAAATTTGCTTGTTTAGGGTTCCTATAATTTGAGGGTTTTCAGTGGTATGCTGTACCGTAATTAAAGGTGTAAAAAATATGTTTTCTCTTCGCTTCTTCTTCCGCTAAAATAGGGTGAGATTAAGAAGTTTCCTTTACCACAGGTACGAAATATTAACGGTTAGTTTTCAGACCATTTGAACACCTGCTTGCAAAATTAACGCGATTTTTTTCGACCACAATCCGCAGGAGTCTACAGCTGCGTGACTTACTCCCTCCAACGATTTTATGCTAATTTACAATAGTTGCAGCAGAAAAATGCTAATTTCCTACCAATTTCCTTGAACTATGCATACAAAAAAAAACAGTTTGTATGTACATATGTGTGTCGATTCAGACGTTACAAGATTGAACCGTGAAATGCCACTTAAGCTGCAAGCATACATACATACATATGTACATACGAGTACATATGTATTTCTCTGCATAAGAAAAAATTACCTTTCGTTACGCTTTATGATCGCTTTAGCATACAGTAAAAAAAAAATAGATTACTTTCTTACTCAAACAACTGATACGAAAACGGAGGCACAAAGTTCAAAAATATAAATGCGCTACGGTCAACTACTAATTTCCATAAAAACGGCGCGCACTCACGCTCCTCAAGCATACTCAAGCATACTCAAGCAAACAGCACGTGGCCTCAGCCAACATACAGCCAACCAGCCAGCTCAGCTCAGCTCAGCTCGTTTCGTCCAGGCAGTGCGCAGGAAAACTCATAAGTTCCTGGAAGCGCTTAAACAAACCCCTTGAGCGCTCAAAGATATCAGTTTACTTCCCTAAAAGACGCACACAAAATTAATAAGAATAAAATGCAAAAAAAATTAATTGGAATTTTTTTTTTGTGGAAAAATCAACAAAATTCATATTGTTACGCTGCGCTTACTTAATTTTTTTTTCCTCCGCAGCTATTCGGCTAGCACAGTTCTCTGTAGTCAGTCGCTGGCGATATGTGCGATAAGAAATGCATTTTTAATGAATGTAACGTATATTTTTTGATATTAAATGCACATACATATGTACATACATTTGTATTTATATGACGCGTTGCTAAGGCGGTGGGGGAACTGAGAGTGACTAATAGAAATTGAAAGGCACAGCGTGGAGAAAAATATGGCTTAGCGATCGCGGAAGTAAGCATGATCGGCGCAAGTTGGCCTTTGAATTGCCTTAAATGCTCTTAAATTTACTTTTATTTTTGACTAATTCAAAGAAAAAACCATTTTATATGTATGTACGTATTTACTTTTGATAAGAGGAAATGAAAGTAAATTTTGCCCTTTTCGCTGGCAAACAAAGCGACCGTGCCATGAGCGGTGGGGACAGTGAAATTAATTGGTTTATGAAGAGATTATTGAACTTTTTCCGATTTTTATTTATTTTTCTAAGGCCTAAGACGCCAAAAATATGAAGCAATTGGGCGCGAGTAGTTTTATATTTGTTTGGCCTCAAATTACTCTTTTGATGCGTAATTCAGAGCCGCTGGTATTTATTGTTTGCTTTTAATGGACGGAAATTTTTAAAGAGCATTTCACAGTAAAAGTACAGTCTAACTTCCTTCTTTATTTCTTAAGGCTGCCGAAAGTCTGTTAGACTGAGTTGAGTAGCTTCCCTTCCTTGCACTCTACACGCCCCTACGTATATGTCTGGTAACTAAACTGGATCATAAACACTAACGAGCAGAGATTTCGCTGGGCATCTAAAGAGGCTTTTGATAAAACTGGTTGCTGCGAGCGTGACATTGTATCAGCGTTAGGCTATACTAGACCGTCAGCCGACAGGTCTGCGGACGGTCGTCCCTCCTTATGGAAATGCGGCTACACCCGGCAGCTAGAAACAGGCTATAGCTATGGTCATGTCTCTGGCTATAGTGGTAGTCAATCGGGAAGAAGAAAACTCTAGGGGAGGAGAAATTGATAATAGAGGACAGTCGGGTTGATCGATCTGACAGTGGTCTCCTACCATTTCTCGAATTGCCTTCTGAGCTGCCTGCTCACATTACCCCAACTCACATTACCCCAAAGTGAAACAGGGTATGCCTATGGATGCATGGCCAAGGGGGTGTCGTCGATAAAAAATTAGCTTAATTACAAATAAAAAAATTACAGACGAGCCTAATAATGCTCATAAATCATCGCTCTGATCCAGACAGCGCGGTGATCCCTGACAACTTTAGCGTCTGCTCTGAAACCTCAGGGCTTAATTCAATGAAAACACAGCCCGAGGCCTCCTCTTCTTCTTTTTCTTTATTGGCGCTGTAACCGCCTAAGCGATTTTGGCCGAGTCCAAAACAGCACGCCAGTCATTTCTCTTCTGTGCCAACTGACGCCAATTGGAAATGCCAAGTGAAGCCAAGTCCTTCTCCACCTGGTCTTTCCAACGCAGAGGAGGCCTTCCTCTTCCTCTATTACCAGCATCGCGACCCGCGTTGAATACTTTCAGAGCAGGAGCATTTCTGTCCATTCGAACGACATGACCTAGCCAGCGGAGCCGCTGTATCTTAATTCGCTGCACAATGTCCATGTCGTTGTAAAGCTCGTACAGCTCATCGTTAAATCGTCTGCGGTACTCGCCACTGCCAACGCCCAAAGCCTCGTAAATATTTCGCAGAATCTTTCTCTCGAAAACTCCAAGAGCCGCTTCATCTCAGATGTTTTCATTGTCCATGCCTCCGCGCCATACACCAGCACAGGCAAGATGAGTGACTTATAGAGTGTGATTTTTGTGCGACGAGAGAGGACTTTACTTCTCAATTTCCTACTCAGTCCAAAGTAGCACTTGTTGGCAAGAGTGATTCTCCGTTGGATTTGAAGGCTCCGAGGCCTCCTATCAACACAAAATTCTATCGAAGGAGCTTTCCAATGGGATAAGACTCCTAAAAAGGCGAGATGACACTTTCAGGGAACAACAATAGTGAAACACTGAAATACCTGTACCAAGTACATTTCCCAGTCCCTTCGGTGGAACAAGATCGGACAACTCCTCTTCTCTCCGAAACATAGGTTCCCAAGGTTAGATGTTTCAGCAGGTCTGGTTCCATCTTTGACAGAGACAAGGTACTATGGGCGGTAGAGTCTTTTGAACATTTCAAAGCTGTTATTCTTGCGAATACAAGCCCTTAGCATCAGGAATTCGTCTACCAAGAAACTGTTAGCATTATTAGGGTTGATAGTATCTTTGGCCATCATGGTTAGGAACTCTCATTGGGATACAGACGATCTTCTGCCCAGGTTACGGTGTCCCTTGTTTCTATTGCAACCATTAAATTGACACTAAATTACATTAAAGGAAGGAAAAGAACTAGCGAGCTGCGGCACTACATTAAATGTGTGCCACGCGATGAACATGAGAGAAATCAAAAGCTGAATTACCGAAATTTACCACTCGAAAGCTAAACAGAGGTGGAGCTGTACAAGATCGTATTAGATTACCAGACGGTTCTGAAATTCCCGCGACCAACTTCAAGCTATGGCAAGGGAAATATTTACAAACATACGACGCTCTTCACAGGTAACTGGTTCGGGCAAACCTCCGAAGCCGTGTACACAAAGAAAAACCGGTTTGCAGCCCAACCAAAATTGGCAAAGTATGAGGTAACTTTATCGTTGAATCTAGCAATGACCAGACATCTAGGGTAGATTTACGTCTTTCCCTTTGCCTACTTGCCCATCTAAGATATCGAAGTCCGATCTTACAGAACATGCTTACTCAAAACATTGTGTTTAAAATTAGTAGAACCTGAAGCTTGAGACGCCGTAGATACTAGCTCCCGGTCCCTGAAGACCCTCCTCTCTATACACTGCAAATATTTATGGCCAAGATTTGGTAACATAATTTCTCTGGGTCGTCTGACTCGAAATGTCCTTCTCAATGCTGTTGTGGCTAGGTATTGTTAATGCAAGTAAGAGTATTGTACTCTTATTGGTACATATGTATGATTTTATAACTGCAGTTCAAATATTTCTTGACGATTTAGTGAACAAGAGACTAGCTTAACGCTGTAGACGGTATAACCAAATAGCTGTAAATTCTTTCAAGACATTCAGCTATAAAAACCAAGATGTAAATTACGACATGAGAACTGGTGCCCACGTTAGGTATAGAAAGATGGTTAACCCAGAGATATCCTTTCCCGGATTAGATTTTAATTCAAGCCATTTTACAATGGTCGATCCCGGCATCCGGAGCTCCTAGGGGAATTAAGTGTTTTAAAGCTTCACAAACTGTCCAAGGGAAAATCACTCTTATTTCTGTATTAGCTTCGCTGCTGTATTTGGAAACTAATCCAGTTGGTATATAGAATCAACAGCTTTGCAGCGTAGTGCAAGGCTTAGGTATCTTCACAATAGCTGTCTAGTCGTTATGCTCTCTAATGCATTGCAGATTCGGTGTCCTTGATTATTCTTATTTATTTCTATTTCAGCATCAACTCTGCACCAACCTTTAAAAGAATACACTGTGCATTTTTCGCATCCAGACTCATCCTAATTTGTTTCACTTTCAATAAATAAATTTTCTAATTAATTTCTTTTACATTCGTCCTAATTGATCTAGGCTGTCATTACTCACTTTCTACCAAAACCCATAAACTTAACCTACAAAATTGAATTTCATTATTAATGATGTACCACCTCGATTTTTGCATACCTTCATTTATTCGAAATGAATGTTCATTCGCCCTATACATGTGTGTGTGTACATATGTATGTATTTATGTACCTTAAGGAAACTTTTGCTTTCCATATTGAAGTATCGCCTTGCATCCCAAAGTAATTTCTCATAAATTTTCTCACTCGCGAGCATCATTATCGCATCGAGGCCGTACCATAATAATTTTCACAAGCCGAAGGTCATACTGCCAATGTATGCGGTTACGAGAAAGCAAAACAAATGCTGATCATCTTCTTTCCGGACGTTCTTGCTTGTGCGGCTATTTTGCCGGACGGCCTTCTTATTTTGTGGTTGCTTGGAAAGTCTTCACTCAAAACAAAACAGCATAATTGTGGTAATGAATGATGCAGTAAAAAGATAACAAATTGCTTATGTACAAAGTATGTGCTCAAAAAATTTTCTTTGTGGTGATCAAAAAGGTGGCAAATATCATTAGTAACATATTTTCAAAATATCGCTTTGTCTACTTTAGTTTATGAAGCGCGTTTTGGTGAAGATTTGACGTTAAAAATTAATTTTTGTTAAATGAATGTCACTTTAGGGGTTAACGAGTTTAAAATGCTAAGTTAAAGTGTTAATACCTGGCAGCCGTTAGCAGGCTGTAAAGCGTATTATCCATCGGGTTTCATATATTTGTTTGATAATACTTTCCTACAGAATCCAAATCTGAAACCGGAATTCAAAAGGTGAGATCTCGGCGCAATCACAAGGATGAAAATATTTAGACAATTTTGTATTGCCCGATCTGATATATGTGTACATGAAAATTTTTTTTAACATTATTTAAGAAGAAGAATGAGCTTTCCTTAGGAAGACAAGAAAGTTTGCCTCAACAACCCTCATCGACCCTCTTAGTTTCTTACTCGCGTACCGTCATGCCCCCAACAACTAATTGGCATCTTTGATGACCTTCTCGCTGGCAACTTACCTTAGTCGCTTGCCGCCCAACTCCTTGTTGACGTCCTCAAAATCAGCTTCGAGATTTGGCTCCTCAATCCGCTTGTTATCTGACTTTCGTAGAAGTTCGAGGCACTCTTCGTTCAACCTTAGCTTTTTGCTCACTCCAATGTCACTTCTGCCTGTCATTAATGGCCAAATGCGGAACCTGGCTTAGTTTGATCTTCGAACCTATGTAACCGTCGCCAAACTAGGCTACGTACTTGCTTCGGAAGTCCCTAGAGAACTTATCTGTGCACTTGAAAAATCGACAAAGCCTCAGGACTCGCTAGAATCAAATACCAAAAAAGGATAGTCGGGATTTTTGTTTTTAATTATTTTCTTATTGGCTGGGAAAGGCGGGTGATTGGGTTAGGGACGTCGGTGTGTGCTTCCATGTATGAGAACTGCTGCCCCCAATCACTATCCGACCTTCGGATGAGACACAGTAGACTCAAGCTCTACACCCATTACCGGTCTTAGATCATGTTGTTGTGCTCGGCACTTCCATGGTGACTAACGTAGCAATATTTAAGTCCCATACCCAGCGGCAAGGGGAAATACACGATACGGTTAGATTAGTTGGGGTTGTCGCTCTTATCTCCGAATAAATTTTTTCTTAGCTCGATTTTGATGGCGACTGCCAACTAGCTAAAGAAAAATATGCAATTACTTGGCCTGTTGAAATGTTGACGATTACAAATTTTCGTCGAGTTCAAATCTACGAGACAGTCGGAAAACGAATAATGAAGGCACTGCCGCTTAATTAAAGTTGCCGATACTGTCTATTGTATGAACGCCTTGGCAACTGTGACAAAATGCTGGATGTTCCAATTCCAAATCAATTTGCTTCACAGTAACCTAAAGCATCGTTGTGAATTGGCATCCTTATTAACTTTTTACTCTTTTGCTCTACCCTTAAAACTTCTATCAGAAACGAGAGTTACAGGCTTGCTAGGCAAGTACTTTATCCGATAGGAGTCCCTCTATCGATAGAAGGACTTTACCGATGTGTGTTCCGAATGCCCAAGAACAGCCCACACAGTCCGACTCAACTCTTTTCAATCTATTCAGGGATTATTCAGAAGCCATGTTGAATGTGAGCCCATGACCAATTTTGCCCTTTTGTTGTGACCTTTGACTCTGCGTAATTTTTATAATGACCGAGTGTGATTTTTGGTATGTTTTTCGGAGCCACAAAAGGAGGGCTCCCTAAAAGTGGCCCATTTTGCTAAAAATCATTTAAAGCACACGCTTCGCTGGCCCTACTAGCTTCCCACTATTGCTTCCTTCTTTCAAATGATCTACAAAAGTACCCTTTACCATGCTGTCTTTGGTCAGTCACAATTCTGCATGATGAAACCCTTCGATAATTACCTGTAATTCACTTGTCAACACCGTTCGAGTGAATTCAATTACTTGTTTGTGGTTTCGCTCTACTTTTGCTCTTCAAAGAGGATTCACCATATGTTGTGTGTTGCCACAACAATTGCACGCGCAGGTAGACAGTCTGACAGCTGAGTCAACTTATGACAAACCGACCAAGATGTAAGTCTATACATGTACATATGTATGTGTAAGTATTTGCTACGGTTGACTACCTAGTGTCTTCCTTTACTAGTTACTTTTCATGTCATCTCTTTTATTTGTTATTTTAGCAGATTGCAAGTGTATACACAACCATTTTTCACACATTGAGATAATGTCTTTTGAGTGTGGCTTTGTGGTAAAT
>JAPVRG010237201.1:0-10347 GCA_029783565.1 Rhagoletis cerasi
GCCGTCTGCATTGTACATAAAGTTCACCTCTGAACCCGTAACTCTGAACTTTGTTTTCGTCAGCTTTTTGCCAAGGGGAAGATGTAAGAAATGTGGCCGCAAGTGAAAAATGGCAAACATAGGTTAGAGATTGGAAATGGGTGATATGATAGAAATGTGGTGACTAAAAGGAAACAAGAAATAATTTCTGAAATTTAAGTTAGCTACTAAAGCAGACTTAGGGAGTGCGTTCATTGGTTGGATGTGATATTCCAAAGAACAGTACACAGATAATGGAATAAAAAAATTGGGCTGAAGATGCAACGAAGTATTTTTAGGTTTACTAGCCAAAAATTAATACACTTAAAATTAATTTTTTACTTAAAAAAACAACATTATTAGTTAAAAATACCCCTAAATAAACTGAGCAAATCTGAAAGACTTTTGGAAATTCGCTAGTAATGAGCGGTAACAGCATGAAAAATTAAAAAAAAGGATTTTCTCCCCAAATTTACGTGATGAAATTTGTTTGCTATTTTTTACGTAACTTAGTACCTAATACCTACCCAAATTGCTAATTAGTATTTTAAGGGGAAACCCATCGCAGGCCTATGTTGTTGATGTTTAGCTCATTGTATTCGCTATCAGAGAGCTTTCAGTTCCGTTCAAACCTGAACTAAAAGTCTTTCAATTTATAGGAAAATTTGTATACATGTTGCGAGTACAAACATATGTACGTGAAACGATTGTGCTCCTCGATCGATTACCTTATAGGCATACATACAAATGTGCGTAGTCTCGTATTTGCGCTAGTCAGAGCGCCTGTCAAGCTCGACCAAAATAAGCAAAGTCGCCATATTAACTTCATTTTAGTTCTCAACTATCTTACATGATATTTCAGTTTTTATTCCTTTTTTTTTAATTTTTTAGTTAACTTGCCTGTTTACTTTATAATAAAGTTGTAGCTACGTGTCGCAACCGCATAAGTTTGAAATAAGTATGCGCGTACATTTTCGTCCTTTACGCTCTATATATGTATGTACAAATATTTCCCCTCTTACTTGCGAGTGCACATTTTAATACCGACCCAACTGAAAAGATTCATTTTTACATACACACACACTCGCAACTGCTGCCTTATTTGCTTATGCACATACGCCAAAACGCCAAAAATTCTGCAAATATTTGTTTGATAGTTAGTCTGTTGTTGAAAAGTTTCGCCTTGGGCGAGTGTCGAGTCAAGTTGCATAGTTGGATATTAAGTGTTACGGTTTTTTTTTCTTTTATGCATACTCGTATTTCCCATATTTTTATAATTTAATTTTCCCTTTACTTTCGAAGAAGAGATTTGCTTTGTTTTAAGTGGCAAGCGTGCGAAGTGCTTAGTGAGTAAGTAACAGTGATTTTTCCTATGTTATTTGTACTAAGGCATTCAGTAGCTGCTAAGGAAACTTTCTTCTTTTGCTGCTGGTCATAGCAACACTGCATATAAACATTCAAAAAAAATTTTTTTTTTTTCATGAAGCTCAGCAATCCAGTACGGTAATATTACGTGACAATAGTTTTTGCTTAAAGCTTTTTAGATTTGTTCACAAATACATAGTTATGCGTTATTAGTTTCCTTAAGCGTTGAGTAAAAACAATAAGGTTTGGGTTCTTGAAGTTAGAACTTCTTTTAGCGGTACAGGGAGATTACAAGTTTGAGGAAATGAAAAACCGACACCATGCGACACCGCTCTTCACTCAGAAATGTCTGGACGGATTTACATAGATGCAATTTGGCACACGCAGCGTTTATAATTTTGACTAACATTTGGAATATTTTCCAGGTTTTTTGAAGGGATTTGCCTTCTATTTAAAAACGTTAATTCAATTTTGGCGTTTTAACGCCATGCGGGTTCATTATTTATTATTATTATTACTGAAGCTTCACGTAATTTATTGTTATGTTATTTTTAGCGTATGTGCAATTGTATTTATAATTTAGACGTTACAAATGTCAAACAATAGTATGTACAATTCATCACAATAAGCCGAATAAGCCATGGAGAGCTACATTTTTAAAGAGGACGTCATATCTGTAAATATTGTACATATGTATGTATGTACAACATGTAAGCTGAGAAATTTTCGACCATGGCAATATTTTAGGCATTAACATTGTTCCCTATGTATGCAATATTTTCAAATATTTCACAATTCAACACAAAAGCAATGCAATAACTTAACATACACTATTAATACTAAAATTAGAATGATTGTTATACATGGCAAAAGCGCCACATAGTGGCCATGCCAACCATACAAGGACCTCTCGCCACCTGTTGGACAAATAAATTTGGATAATCTGTGTGCAGTGTTGTGGTTTGTAACAGCGTGCTAGCCAAAAACATTGAATCGAAGCAACGAGTAGTTGAAACAAATATTGTAATCAAGTAACATGTAAAATAGTAAAACTAAAATATAAACGTATGCAATGTGGGAGTACATGAATGAGCATGCATGTGTTACGTGGAATATACTTGAGCGGATATGTGATGTCCGCTTTTGCCATCTAACAACAATTCGTACATTCGAAGCATTCCAACCAGTGTTGCCGCGAACTTAAAAACAAAAGTATCAGTTGCCAATCAGAAAAAGTATCAAAATGTATCAAAAGCAAACACATCCGTTATGTTTTAAATTTTTGATTGAAAAACAAATAATTAATACATTTTATAATTAAATTCATAGTTATAACAAACTATAACTGGTGGCAAAAATAATAGAAACGATTTATTTTGACCGATTTAGGCTATATTTCTTTTGTTAATCTAACGTTCAATAACTTTTTTATAAAAGTATAGCAAATTTTATAAAAGCCCTATGTATATAAATTCGCATATCAAACTTTGTACAAAAATTCAACAAATTTTATTAACTTCCCCAAAAATTAAAGCTTTTTATTTGAAATTTTTAGGAAAATGTTAGGTGTGCAGCTTGTAGCCCATTAAATTTTAGTAAGAGCAAGTTTCAATCGGCTAAGAATTCACATTTGTTTTTAATGGTTGATTTGTATTTGGCAATCAATTTAATATTATTTAAACTTTGTTGAGTTCAAGGCCGGGTTGCAAAAAACACTCGAAATAATTTTTTGTTGTGTTTATTTTGTCAATATAAAATAATTAATTAACCTAATACCCTCTGTAATAATTAATCTGAAACCCCCCGTGTTCTCATGCTTCGTTTTGATTTTTTAGATTTTTTTTTGCCGGCTTTGCTTCCATATAACGAATAAACACAATTTGTTTTTACATGGAAGAAACCCGCAACACCTTCAGTAAAAAAAAATTCTAAAAAATCAACGGTAAATTTAAGCCACTTGAAACTTGCACAAACTAAAATTGAATGGACTATAAAACTGTGTATATATATATTCTAACACTTCTGAGAAAAAATTTTGAAACTTCTATGAAAATATGTTGCATTTGTTTAGTGTTCTTCAAAGTTTTTAATTAGGGTTTGTACGGTTTTTGTTAGAGAATGAACTTTTTTTGAATTGAAAATTTTTATAAATAAATAAATAAACATAAATGGCAAACAATATCATTTTGAATTTGCGTGCTATAGATATGACCGACACCGTATATAGTCAGCAGAAGCTGCATATTTTTTCTTCTATGAGTACAACTAGGAAATGTTATTTCGAATGAACTATTTATTTTATATTAAGAAACATTTGTTAATGAATGAACGTATACTGAGGTGGGTTTTTTAAGGACTCTATAAATACATATAAAATTTTAAGACTTTAAACAGATAAAAAAAGTTGATTTCCTAGTAATATTCATAGTTTTCAAAAATTCATATCTATCAGCGAAAAGTATCAAAATGGGACATTTGTGAACAAAAAAGTATCAAAAAAAAATATTTAGAAAAGAAAGTATCAAAAATGATACAATTGTATCAAAAAGGTAACGCTGATTCCAACTAAAACCGGTGCTTTCATATTTCATTGACTCCCCCTGTGGTTGATGGGACAATGCATATGTTTACTAAATAATGTGTACAGGTATGCGCGCATGCATAAGTTTATATATGCATATGTATGTACGCAAATAGATGGGGGAACAATATGAAAATTTTGAGCGTGTGCCCAATGCGACCCAATGAACTCTCTGTGCTCATGCATGCAACATGTGTGTAATTTATGCCCAAAATTTTCGTAGTGTTGCAAAGTGTTACAACAGAGATCATAATTGGATTTGAGAGGGTGCATAGGTATATACAGGGTGTCCAAGAAGTACCACGGCAAGCCTGAGGAGAAGGTAAGTCTAGGGTGAGGTCCCTGATAAGCAAAAATTGTTTCGGTAAAAGTGTCACTGTTTTTGAGATATTGATCCTTTTTTGAATTAAAAAAAATCGGACCTTTTCTTGTATTTTCTTTAACTGCATGTACAAGCAAAGCTATACTTAGTATTTTTTTTTAATTTACATGCCCGTTGTTTTTATATTCAAAAGAAATTTAAAAGTCTCATAAACGGTGACACTTTTACCAGAAAAATGTTTGCTTATCAGGGTGCTCACACCCACCTACCTTCTCCTCATGCTTGTCGTTGTACTTCTTGAACACCCTGTATATGTGTATATACATATCTAGTTATACTGAAACGGTCAGGCAATCGGACGAACCTACACAATTGCTTACCCGCACAAGTTCAAGACGACTTACCGCATATTTGTGGTGGCTTTCAAATAATCGTTGTGGCAAACACAAGTAGCTGGTGGTGCTGGTGCAAATTTATGCGAGAATAGTTTCACATTTTATTGGGCCAATTGTGGTAGGACGAGCCGTAGCGCAGCATATGGTTAAGTATCGGAAGTAACAGCATATTATTTCCACAAAAGTTTATTTAATGGATTCCAGGGGAAGATAAAATTATCTTCAACGCAGATTCAATTTGTGTGATTGTGCATTGCATTCCATAATTCTACTTGGTATTCGCAAATATGGCTCAATGAGAGATGGAAAGATTCAATTTCCAAAAGAATCAGTAAAATCACAGCTCAAGCATTCGGAAAAACTATGCAAATGAAAAGGCTCGACGAAATATTAAAAGAAGTAAATACAACAAAAACTGCGTATGTACATAAAAGAGAATTGGCGGTGCTGTGAAAAATGTAGAAAGAAAATAATTTCGTATTTTATGATGAAGTCTTAAGTTGTCCTTTTATGTAAATGAAGGATTTTTATACTCTTACGGATATGCGTACGTGTGAGCATTTCCACATATGTATTTAATACGACAGCATATGGGCTTAGATTTACATACATGAGATACAATTTGCGTAAGCGCAATAAAACAAGCTCTTAGCCAAGCTTATCTGTACAATATGTTGACAGGAGAGATTCAAAAAGATTAAAATACATTTGTACTTATACACATGCCTATATATATGAATGAGTTGAAATGAACAAGCTACGATTATAAAAAATCTTATTTGTGTGCGTGATGTATTTAAGCAAAGAAACAAATCTGTCTAAATTTTAAGTGACAAAATATACATACATTTATGAAAGAAGTGTTTAAAAAATATTTTTAACTCTTTGCATGTGAGTAAAATTTTACACACATATGTACACATATACACACATACACGTATAATGTTCTTCTAGTCAGAAACAGCAGCAAGAAGTCAGGTCGATAAACCGTAGAAAAGAAATCTTAGAGCCAAGAAAAACGCACTCTGACACAAAGACTTTTGTTTGTTAAATCGTGCCCAAAGACAAAACACCTTCGTAAGAAATTCAAAGAAATTCTTGAATGCACGCTTATTGGAGACGAAGATGTTAAATTTAAAGACGAAGTAATTAAAATGAAATACGTTCGCATTTGTAGCAAATGTGCTTCAGGGATGGGCGTAATCAGGAAAATGATTAATTGAATGAAAAAAAAGAATATATTTTCATTCAGCATTCAATTAATTCTTCTTTCAAGAAATTCAAGTAATTTCGAATGACGAATAAATTTTCACTCATCATCGAGAAACTTCAAATAACGATTAAATTTTTATTCATTATTCAAGTAATTTGGGATTTTTATTCTTCATTCAGGTAATTTTAAAACGGAAAAAATGTTATTCATCATTCAATAATTTCGGATGAAGAATACATTTTTATTCTTTATTTAAGTAATTTCAAATAGCGAATACATTTTTGTTCATCATTCAAGTAATTTCGAATGAAGTATAAGTTTTCATTCATGATTCAAATAATTCCGAATAACGAATAATTTTTTATTTATTATTCAGTCATTCTTTCTTGATCATCGTACCAGGTAGACGATTCGTATCGTATATACATATTTATTGTATATGAAATATTAGAATTTACGAACAGTTACCTTGATCGTGTAGCAACATAGGTGAGCATTTTTTTCATTCACAGGAATATTAAAAAAAAGTTTGAATTTTAAAGAATACTATAAAATAAAAAGTGACTCCATTTAGATCGCTCGGTCGTTAAAGGTTGATCTATCAAAAATATGGAAAATCATATGCCAACTAATAAAAACCTGGTGTTTTTCAAACCATCTACTTATTTAGCCATGACTAATTTTTGCCAAATTCGGTACAATTTTCCATAGTACGGCGCACAGAGTAACGAGTGCGGCCGTAATTATAAAACCTCCACATTCACCACTCTTCAAAAAGTATTTGTGTGTTGATAACTAACACTATACGGTAAATTCAACTTCTTTTTTGGGTATTGGACTTAACCATTTTTTTTTAGGAGATTGAGTCATAAGTAAAAAATTAACTTCTCCGTTTTTCGAAGTTAGCCTCCGAAATCGAGATATAACCCTTCGAAGTTCGAAATTGGCCTGTGGTAAAAAATTAGTTTTAATTATTTTAGGTAAATAACTAAAATAGTAAAAATATGGGTTTGGTCCGCCTTGTTTCAATGGTTTATAACCTTTTTTGCGTAAACTTGTATTACAGGTGTTATAAGGGGTTAAAGGTCAGATCTTCGAAAAATTAAAAACCTGATATTTCAAAAACTTTCTAACCTATATAAAAAACAATTAATACCGTTGTAAAGGCGATTACACGCCCTTTTTTTATATGCATATTTGTATACCCCGTGCATAAAAATTTGAGTACGAAGACTTATAAGTAAGAAATACCTATTTTTTTATAAAAAAAAATATTTTTTACAAAAACATTTTTATTAGTAATACAGTTGAATACTTTATTTAAATACAGGAGAAAACTACCTTTACTTTGATGTATACAAAATATGGTGTATAAATATGCATATCAGAAGAATTGAAGTTTAATCACCTTTACAACGATATTAATTTTTTTTTAATCAGTTCAAGCGTTGTTGAAATATAAAGTTTTTAATTTTTCGAAGATCTGATTTTTGATTGACTTTTGATCCCTGTTATATTAGTTTACACAAAAAAAATTATATACCATTTAAATAAGAGGAAAAGGCGCACCAAACCCATATTTTTACTTTTTTTGTTATTTACCTACAATAACTAAGAATAATTTTTTACCAAAGGCCAATTTCGAACTTCGAAGGCCCATATCTCGATTTCGGAGGCTAACTTCGAAAAACAGAAAAATTACTTTTTTACTTATGGCTCAATCTCTTATAAAAAGTTGGTTTGGTCCAATACCCAGCCGAGTGCTGTACAGTGTAATAGATGTAGTGAAACAAATTAATATAATTTTGCAAGTAATTAATATATGAGGCCAGTAAGCATACCCCTTAAAGTTTCATATTCTATTTGAAGCGTATTTTTAGGTGATTCAAGCCCAAATCATGCATAAGTTTTCGCATTATAAAATAAAAAGAAAATCGTATAAAACTATATTTTCTGAATGGTACGAATGTTAATAATATGGCAGCCATATTTTTATTTTCTTCTTGCTTTTGACATATTCGGAGCATCGTTACTTTAAGACCATTTTTTGCAGATGTGCTTCTTTTGAATTAAACTTTCGGAGGGGTTTAAAAAAAATTATATAGAAGTATATTTTTGAAACTTCGTGTGCTAACTAAACAAAGTGTGTGTTTAACACGAGAATAACACTTGTAAGCTTTATCGCAAACACGTTGCCCTATAACAGTTATTAGATGAGAAATATTACTTGTTTCACGCTTATTTTTTACGTTGGTTGATTACAGTTAGGCGGCTGCTGTGGTGTAGTGGTTAGCAGTTCGCGCTATCATTCCGCAGGGTCTGGATTCTAGCCCAGTTGCCGACCAACATCAAAAAAATAAAAGAATAAAAATATAAAGTTTTTTCTAATAGCGGTCGCTTCTCGGCGGGCAATGGCAAACCTCCGAGTGTATTTTTGCCTTGATGTAAAAAATATTTCCTCATCTAATAAATGTTATGGAACAACTTTTCCGTTAAATTTACGAATTCGGGCAACGTTTTGAATTAATAAATGCGAGATAACAGTTATTTTTGGTACCTGGTTTTAACAACTAAATAAAAATTTAAGTGCCACAATGTGCATATTCAATAGTTATTTCAAAATTTTTTTGTGGAAACCTCTGTAAAAATTTGCCAACTTATCGGATTGTGGTGCCAAGTGAAGGACCTTGTCAAAAATCTGTTTCCACCAAGTTAGATATTGAAATATTACAAAAAGTAATGAATTTTATTGAGGCACGGTTTTCTAGATAATGAGTTCTATGAAACAGAACGAAAAACAATGTTAAAAGAAGCAGCTTTCATCATTGTGGTCATTTGCAAAGTTGCAACTAAAAGAAGTAGAAAAGGCATATGTAAGTTGTACGTAAACTGTTTTAATTTTCTTATAGAATGTTTACCACACGTACTTTAGCAACCACATCCTAGCGTTGGTAGGTCCACACTTAACTACGAAATATCTTCTTTCTTCTACCTTCCCAGAAGATAAAAAATAAACAGTTAATCGAATTGAATCGCACAAATAACACCGAAATTAGAATTTTTTGGAATCTACATATACATATGTTATTTTTCAGCTCTAGTTTTACGAGAAATATTGAATAAATATTTCATTAACTTATTCATTCCAGCTTAATAACTTATTTTGTATGGGTGGTGGTCGCGAAAGTCGAACAATCTTCACCATATCTAGGTTTATGTTTCTATGTAAGACAAATGGATCACATTTATCACACCAAGTGTTCCCGCGAGCTCGAAAAAAATTTTATCAATTTCCAACCAAAAAAAGGATCAAAAAGTATCATTTAAAATGTTACCATTAAATACAATTTATTAAAAGAAAAAGTATTTCTTAAACAAACTTAAAAATAAATGGGTTTGGACGATTGTAAGAAATTTGATTCAAACTGAAGAAGTGCTTGCTACTATTTGTTAGCTTTCAGGAAGGCCCAGGTTCGAATGTTGTCAGACGCAACATATAATTTTTGAGTTTTGTTTGTTTTCGTTAATTACAAAAAAAGCATCTGTGAAGTGCAGAACGAAATCGTGTTCAGTCGAAAAAATTTCCAAAAAAATCAGTTTAAAATAAAACAAAATATCGTTTGGCGTCAAATCATATGTGTTTTAGTTTTAAACAAAGACCATATGGTTTATATTTTTCTCAGTGTGTGTCTGCCTATTTGCATATCAAGCAAAAACTTATCATAATTCATGCCCTCACATTCTGTTCTGAAAAAAATTCTACTAGCAAATACATATGTATGTTGGCTACACATACATTCATATTTGAGGTAAACTCAAATCTTTCGAAGCCAATTCAAAAATATCTTTATATACGAGTATAGCCCCACAATTTTTCAACATTATCCAAAAATGAGTATAAGTGCAGAGCTGTTTTGCACTTACATAAAAGGCGTATGGAAAGAAATACAAGGTTGTATTTTCCTTACAAGAGTTTTCAAATCAGGCGTATGAATATATATAAAATTTCAAGACTTTAAATTATAGGAAAAAAACTAAGTTTTCCTTTGAACTGGTAATATTATTTAAGTTTTCACAAATCCATTCCTATCAGGAAAAAGTTTCGAAATTTGGCATAAATGAACAAAAAAGTATCAACGAATCAAATCAGAAAAATTAAAATGAAACGTATCAAAAATGACACAATTGTATCAAAACGGCAACACTGATCACACCCGCTTACATGAGGGCTAGGCGTCTCAGTGAGTCAATCTTTACCATATTTCAATTTTTTCTTTCTAAATAAGTGAAAATAGATTACAAACCAAATTTCAGCGAAATCGGAGCACGCTTACTAATTTTGGCCACAGTGTAACGTCCTCATAACACTGTGCAACGGTCTTCTTTCCACCTGTGAGATCTCTGCAAGGATTTGTTAAGAGCTGTCTTCTTGATACACACTACCGACGTGGCT